>RJVU01057277.1:4063571-4080885 GCA_003731715.1 Anabarilius grahami
AGTTAGCTAAAATACAATTTAATTTTTTCAATTTTGAAATATATAATTTTTTAATAATAATTTTATTATAAAAGTTATTTTCTTACACTACAATTTGTGTAAAAAAAAAAAATTCTAAAGTGTTTGTATCACTTCTGTGATTGTAATGCTTTAATTTTTGGCCCCTAAATAATAATACCTGCTTCCTTGGCTTTCTTGGCCCACTCTTGAATATCATCCTGTGAACGCCCATCCGTAAAGACCAGGCCAACCCGTGGGATGTTCTTCTCAGCAGGACGGGCTCCATCAGCCTCAGTGAAGCTGTTCTCCACCATGTGCTTGAGCGCCAAGCCTGTCATGGTTCCCTTCTCCATGTAATCCACATTCATCACAGCCTTTTTGATCTCTTCTTTTGTCTGATACATGCTGAGGGGGAACTCTGTCCGCACTCGGCTTGAATACTGCACGAGACCCACACGTGTTCCTTTAGGGGAGACATCCAGCTGATCCACCACCTGGTTGACAAACTGCTTGACAAGCTCGAAATTCTGTGGCCGCACACTCTTGGAACCATCAATGAGGAGGACCAGGTCAATGTTGGAGGATCGACAGGCTTGGAGAAGGCAAGAGAAATGAACAAACATGTATTTCTGGACTGTGTAAATTTTTATCACAGAATTCGACTTTTTTTCTCAGAACTGAGATTTAAACTCTCAATTGCGAGTTATAAAGTCAGAATTGCGAGATATAAAGTCGCAATTCAGACTTTCTCACAATTCTGAGTTTTTATCAGTCAGAATTGCGAGACATAAATGAACAATTGCGAGTTATAAAGTCGTTATAAAGTCAGAATTGCATGATATAAACTCGCAAAAAAGTCAGAATTCCGAGTTTATATCACAATTTTGACTTTATAACATGCAATAAACTCACAATTCTGAGAAAAAACGTGTCTTTTTCCTCACAATTGGACATTATAACACACAATTGCAAGTTTATATCTCACAATTCTGAGAAAAATAGCGATATAAATAGCGAATAGCGATATAAACAATATAAATTCGCAATTTTGACTTTTTTCCTCGCAATTGCGAGTTTATATCACAAAATTTCGACTTGATAACTCACAATTCTGACTTTGTCACGCAATTGACTTTATAACTCGCAATTCTGAGAAAAAAAGTCTGAATTGAGAGATAAAAATTACCATTTTTATTTTTTATTTAATGGCGGAAACAAGCTTCCATACTTCCCTGTACAAAACTCACTGGTGAATTGTGCAGTTTAATTTGTAGCCTCAGGGGTTTAGAAAAAAGTTTGGTTCTCTTAAAATATGAGAAATAGTAATACTAATGGTAATACAGCTGACTTAAAGTGATCTCTGAACATTAAACTGAGACAGAAGAAAGAATTTTAACACTGGAAAAATTACACACTTCACCTTTAACAACAGAAAGCATGCAATTCATGCAGACACCAAACTATACATTACAAATAGAAACTTTTCCAGCTTTAGGAATTCAGCTTTAGGCATTTCCCCTTTAAACTAACATTCAGGACAATCTCATCTGTAATAAGGGTTGTCTGAATGAAAGCGTGCATTACTTCCGCAGGTCTTGCCGTCGTCCTGAAGCACATGGCCCTCAAGACATATACAGTGGTATGATCCCGGAACACTCACACACTGGTGTTCACAACCATGTTCGACTGTGTTGCACAAGTTATCCGCTGCAGAAGACAGAAACATGAAGAGCATGTCATAAACCACATTAAAAATAATTTAGGGTCAATAAGAAATTAATACTTTTCTTCAGCAAGGATGCATTAAATTGATGTAACAGTGACAGTAAAGATATAAATATTTCGGTTTCCACAAAATATTAAGCAGCACCAACATTAATAATAATATGAAATGAATCTTGAGCAGGAAATCAGCATATTAGAATGATTTTTGAAGAAAACTTTAAGAAATGTTATTGACACTAACTCAAATACTTGCAAGAAAAACAATATAAATATGGACGAAACTTAATTTCTTCTATACATTGGTAGCAGGCGGAGAGGAAATCTGGTGAAGAGATGACTGGACCCTTTAAAGCAAACGTCCAGAGCCTTTAGGTAAACTTAAAAAGTGATAAACGACACACTTGATATTTTTGGCCTTTCCAGCTGTTCAAGGCCAAGGTCTGGGAAGGCCATCAGGCTTAAAGAGGGGGCGCTACACTTCCGTGCCAGCTGATTTTAAACCGTTTTAAAGGCAACCATACAGTGTTAAGCAATTTGAGCACAGTTGGGGAACAGAATATATTTATGAGGTGGATTAATCTGATGATCAACTTGGAAGGTCAATAAATCATATCTTATCTCAAATGTTGAGAAAGCCAAAAAAGCTTGAATGATAGCTGGAAAAGTAAATGTTTTGCTCTTGAAAAGCATGCTGTTGTTGTAACCAATAAAAAATAGACATTAAAATGTACTAAGCTAATCCTACCACTGTTTTTTGCACTATTAGAACTACTATTTTTTGCAATTGTTTTGGAAAAACCATTGATCCTGCACATTACACTGGGAAAAGAGAAAGTATTCTGAGCATAATGGGACCCCTTTAATCCACTTTAATGCAGTCAATATAACAGGATCTGTGCGGTTCTTGATACATACACTGGCAGGTCTTTCCGTCCTCCTGAAGAGTGTATCCTTCATTGCAGCGACAGTAGAAACCATTGAGCACACCAACACAGTGATGATCACAACTGTGATTCCCAAATGAACAGTAATCAATCACTAAGAGACAAAAACAAAGGAAATAGTGTTTTACTGAGCAAACAGTGCAAAATATCCACTAGAATGGAGATGACTGAATTTATTTGTGGGGTCTGATCATAATACAGGCATTTTTTCCCCATAAGAATCAGCAGAACGCTAAAGATTTATACTTAAATGGATAAGGGTACAGAATATCTCCTTAAAGGGTTATTTCGCCCAAAAATGAAAATTATGTCATTAATTACTAACCCTCATGTCGTCCTACACGTGACTACAGTGGTTCAACCTTAATGTTATGAAGCGACAAGAATACTTTTTGTGCGGCAAAAAAAAAACAAAATAATGACTTTTTAACAATATCTAGTGTTTGCCGATTTCAAAGTACTGCTTCGAAGCTTCAAATCTTTTGTTTGAATCAGTGATTCGGAGAGCCAAAGTCACGTGATTTCAGTAAATGAGGCTTCGTTACATCATAAGTGTTTCGAAATTTCAATAGTTCATGTGACTTTGGCAGTTTGATATGCGATCCAAACAACTGAGTCTAAACAAAAGATTCATAAAGCTTCGAAGCAGTGTTTTGAAATCGCCCATCACTAAATATTGTTGAAAAGTCGTTATTTTGTTTTTTTGTTGCACAAAAAGTATTCTCGTCGCTTCATAACATTGAGGTTGAACCACTGTAGTCACACTGACTGTTTTAAATATGTCTTAGTAGCTTTCTGGGCATCTGAAAGTGTTAATTATCTTGTGGGCAATTAAGGCCTCACTGAGCCATCGGATTTTATCAAAAATATATTAATTTGTGTTCTGAAGATGAGTGAAGGTCTTACGGGTTTGGAACGACATGAGGGTGAGTAATTAATGACAGAATTTTAATTTTTAGGTGAACTAACCCTTTAAAATCTGTCATGCAAAACCAAATACCATCAGAGGCCAACTGCTTCAAATAGGTATTAAATATTACATTTGAATGATTCTGAGAACAGCACCCCCTGTTGCGACCAGAAAACAAGACATGCAAGATCAATCAGAAGCCTGTTGCCAAATCAAACAGAGCAAGCGTGCATGATCAGCATTGTGTTAGTTTTGTATGCATAGATCTGGAACAGTGATCGTGTGGACCGGTTACTCTCACTAACTTGTGCAGGTCTTCTTGTCATCATTGAGAGTGTATCCGTCCTTACAACGGCAGTTAAAGCCTTTAAGGACACTCACACACTCGTGCTCACAGCTATCATTCCCAAATGAGCAGTAGTCAATCACTGGAACAGGAAGAGGATGGCAAGAAACACACTTTACAACAGCAGAAAACAGTGCAAGCAACACACAAGTTGTGTCTCAAAAGTATGCACAGACAAGCATCCATAAGTTACTGTCTTTATGTTGTTAAATGCTTAAGAAGTAGACTGTTAACAGCTAGAGCTCATAATGTTGGAACCCATTTTTAATGTTGGAAATGATTTTTTTGCATGTTTTGTCCATTTTTGTACCAGCAAAACCTGTGGAAGCCAATTGCCACCTCATAAAATAAAAAATATCATAAATAATAATAACTTTGAGACTTTACTTTTCACAATTGCAACTTTGTATCTCCCAATTTATCTTCCAGTTATTTCAGATTTACATTTCTGTTCAAAAGTACAGTAAAAATACAGTAAAAACAGGAATATTGTGAAATAATATTACAATTTAAAATAACTGTTTTCTATTTGAATATATTTTAAAATGTAATTTATTCCTGTGACGACAAAGCTGAATTTTCAGCATCATTACTCCAGTCTTCAGTGTCACATGATCCTTCAGAAATCATTCCAATATGCTCAAGAAACATTTCTTATTGTTATCACTTAATATGCTATTTAATCAATTGAATCCATATTTACTGAATAAAAGTGCTAATGTCTTTCAAAAACTTTCAAACTTTTGAATGGTAGTGTATATCTCATTTTCTTATTTTAAACGTGCAATTAGCCTTTTTTTTCTGTAGCAGAAATGGGCTTGCATAAAAGCTATAAAAGTTGTGCATAATAGTATATATGTATGATATGTTGCCCTCACTAACTTGAGCAGGTCTTCAAGTCATCATTGAGTGAGTATCCTTCATTACAGTGGCAGTTAAAGCCTTTGAGCACACTCACACACTCGTGCTCGCAGCTATCATTCCCAAACGAGCAGTAGTCGATCACTGGAACAGGCAGAAAGAAGCAGAGAAGCTCAAAATCTGAAGTAAGACGAGCAGCCAAAGTAGTTGGCAAAGAGCAAAATGTTTTGTAAAAGGAAGAAGCATAGAAAGGAAATTTTACATTTATTTTTCTACTGAGATTTGCTTGGTTTATGGATTTGGATTAAAGCATGGACTTACTGGATTCATAAAGGATTTGAAATATGTTGGTTTTGTACATAAGTATCAAACTGGGGTTATGGATAATCTGTGGGCATACAAAGGTGTATGTGTGTGGATTTTGATCATGTGGCCTTCACTAACTTGTGCAGGTCTTCTTGTCATCGTTGAGTGAATATCCATCGTTACAAATGCAGTGAAAGCCTTTGAGGACACTCACACACTCGTGCTCGCAGCTATCATTCCCAAATGAGCAGTAATCGATCACTAAATATGGATTAGATGGATTTAAGGACATGACCAAACAGGATAAACATTTCTGGTAACACTTTGGTATGGGGAACACATATTCACCATTAACTACATCCTTTGCCTTAATTAACTCGTAATTTACTGCTTATTAATGGTTAGTAGTAGTGGTGGTAGTTGTAGCGTTTAAGTTTAGGTATGGGGTAGGATTTAGGGATGTAGAATATGGTCATGCAGAATAAGGCATTAATATGTGCTTTATAAGTACTAATAAATAGCCAATATGCAAGCTAATAAGCAACTAGTTAAAAGTGAGAATTGTTCACCATACTAAAGTGTTACCACATTTCTCTTTTATATAAACATTGTAGTTCAGAAATTTCCACAGTTTTTAAAATCTTGGACCATCACAGATAAAACCACAGTTCTTTTTGTGATCAAGTCTGTTGGAGATCAATTTGGAAACCCTTGCCTTAACATTTTGAAAAGCTATTACAATTGTAGCAATGGATGGCCCAAATATTGATGCTAAACAACTGAGAAAAAAGCGAGGAAATAAAATAAAATGAATGTATAAATTGATCGTGAGCCTTCACTAACTTGTGCAGGTCTTCTTGTCATCGTTGAGAGAGTATCCTTCGTTACAAATGCAGTAAAAGCCTTTGAGGACACTCACACACTCGTGCTCGCAGCTATCATTCCCAAATGAGCAGTAATCGATCACTAAATATGAATTAGATGGATTAGAATTCAAGGACATTACATGATGTGCAATATAGTGTATATATTTTATTAATCCCTAATTTAATTTTTTTCAGCATTTGGGAATTTTAAAGGAAAGTTTATTCAAAATTCTTCAAAATTTTTCTCAATCGTCTACCATGAATATGACTTGCCTTTGTTTTGTTGGGAATCTTATTAGAAAGCCCACTACAAAATGGTGCATTAAACAAGATGAGAGACTTTTTGATCTCAATTAACATAGAAAAAGTAATGGATACTTTCCCTAACAAGCTAAATCTAAAGAACATCTCTGTTTGAAGAGTTAGCGCATTCAAGTCCTCCTGGGAAGTTTGCATTTATGGGTTGGGAAGTCGTAATTACAACATCATTTGTGTTCAAATACCTTTGGCCGGAGCAAAATGGCAATGCACCTTTTCTGCATAAAATTCAACAAGATATTTTAACTCTAAATATACAAAATGTGCATTGTGTGTTTTTGCTTTAAGTTTTTATTCAATTTACGAATGGTGTGTAAATTTAATCACTTTATATTCTACCATAATTGTACAATACTATCATATTTTGTCCATGCAACTTAGATTTTATTGTAAACGGAAAATAATTAAATAATGTCTGTATTAATTTACCATTAATACAGATGCTGCATCCAAAGCGTCCGACATGTTTTCTCACTGACATGCCCCTAACTTGGAATCTCAGGCCTTAAAGAAAATCCAGTTTCCTGACTCGTATATTACGACTTTGTGGTGAAGTTCATGTGCGTTCAACTCGTAAATGCGATCTTTCCAATATGACTTGAACGTACCTTGAAAGTGTTCAAATTGGAAACACTCCACTTGTTTGAAAAGCTCTTACAAGCAAAGCAATCGATGGCCCAAATATTGATGGTAAACAATTGAGAATACGGCACAGAAAATGATTTTTAAGGAATGTACAAATTGATTTTGAGCAGAATAATGTTCTGCCTTCACTAACTTGTGCAGGTCTTCTTGTCATCGTTGAGTGAGTATCCATCATTACAGTGGCAGTGAAAGCCTTTAAGGACACTCACACACTCGTGCTCGCAGCTATCATTCCCAAATGAGCAGTAATCGATCACTAAATAAGGATTAGATGGATTAGCATTCAAGTATATGACATTCTGTGCAGAATATGGTGAATTTTCCAATTAATCTCATATATAACTATTGCTTTACAGCGTTTAGATGCTTTAGGCTGAATTTCCTTCTAATAGTTTCTCAAGTGTCTACCAGTGGCCATCATGCTCACATTGGGAACTTTTATATACTGTTTTTTGAGGGGGAAACAGGAGGACAGGGTTTTGGAGAGAGGCTGTGAGGCCTAATTCAGCAGCTAAATCTTGTGGACAAACATCTAAAATCCCTTAGAGAAGCTTTAAGTGCTTTGAGAAAGAACAGAAAGCAGTGAGAGGAAGGATATTAGACCCTATGGGAGCCACATCTGTTGGTGTTCAATCTAGCATCTTTGCAATTAAGACAATTTAAAAAAAATGGAAGGAAAACAGATTTTGAAGGAATTCCTTTTGAATTAGTGAATGCACGAACTGACGATGGCCTTCACTAACTTGTACAGGTCTTCATGTCCTCGTTGAGTGAGTATCCATCGTTACAACGGCAGTGAAAGCCGTTGAGGACACTCACACATTCATGCTCGCAGCTATCATTCCCAAACGAGCAGTAATCGATCACTGGAACAGGCAGAAAAGAGTTAGAAAGCTTTGGCAAAGCAGAAGAGCAAATAAACCACACCAAAGTCACATACAAGCTGTGTTTTTCTTGTTTCAGAATAGTTAAGCTGCAAAAAAGATGTGCATTTGTCTCTTTAGAAGTTCTGGGGTGTAACAAGCTTAAGTCTGTGATGCTAATAACTCATGAAGCTTTTCTGGTAAACAAGCTACAGTTGCCAACAACATGCAGTGTAGCATGGAAAATCATATTTTTTTAAGATATTGTATTTTTTACAAATTGTTTTGTGCCAGATACTACTACTTTGATAAAATAGCCTTAATTTAGTTTGCTAATCTTTGCGAGTAACTTGCAGCCAACAAAAAGTGACTGTACTCCTTTGAAATTGTAGCTTGCTTAGCTATAAGCTAATCAATTATGTTCCCCATACTACTTTTAAGCTTATGCTAAGCAACACTAGAGTGTTTGGCAATGTTTTTACCATTTACTATAAACTCTGTGTGGAACTTGAGGCTGAAACACTAAAACACTCTGTTTTTGTTCAGTGGCTAAATAGATAAACCAGCTGGTAACAGCAGGAAATGGATAGATGAGTAGCGAGTGCTTTATAGCAGCATAATGCGGCCATGCGGAAGCTGTAATGACATTGCAAACTTTGTCTTTGTATTAGAGAATGTTCCATGTGCTTGAAAGATGTTTGTTAGGATAATGTCTATGTCTAGCATGTAATTATAGGCATGTAGTCTTGTGGGTATTTGAGACTTTCATATGTGAATAGTGTGTGTGTCCGTTGCCCTCACTAACTTGTGCATGTTGTTTCATCCTCATTGAGTGTGTATCCTTCACGACAGCGGCAATAAAAGCTCTGAAGCACGCTCACACACTCGTGCTCACAGCTATCATTCCCAAATGAACAGTAGTCGATCACTGGAACAGGCAAACAAAAGCATACAACTTGTGATGGGAAAACACATGCAAAATTCATTGCAACCCATTTAAATTTGCATTTGGCTGTACTAGCTTAGAGCTACTATGCAAATATCCAACAAATGTCAATTTCTTATTTCTGCTTGTTTTTTATCACCTGCTCCGTATTAATATGGTACGATCAGTTTTCAATACTAATAAGCCGCATACTGCATACTACACAGCATCAACTGTACACGGCATACTATTTTAAAAAGTGTTGTTTGTGCAGGGAGGAAATATTTGTGTTCTGGTTGCTCTCACTAACTTGTGCAGGTTTTCAGGTCATCGTTGAGTGAATATCCTTCGTTACAGCGACAGTTAAAGCCGTTGAGGACACTCACACACTCATGCTCACAGCTATCATTCCCAAATGAGCAGTAGTCGATCACTGAAACAAGCAAAGAAGAGTGAGAGAAGTCTGAGTTAATCAGGTGTTAAAGACCACATGAAAATAATATTGGAGCTTTCTGGATTTTAGCCTATGTTTTTTCGTTGTTATAGTTAACTAAAACTATTAAAACATTTTTGTTAAAGCTGCAGTCCGCGATTTTTCCTCTTTGTTGCCATCTCTGTTTGAAACATGCGATTGCAGTCATATGCGGAATAGTTATCGTTACGTGGGTTGTGCATCGGCACGGCTCAGCGCGGATGAATCTAATGTTTGCTTTCAATCACTACACCGGTGTGGATACTGCACTTCAGAATCACAGATTCTACATCTTGAAAGTTTGACCAATATAAGAATTTTCACTGGAAAATATCGGCTGAACAAGTAAGTAACATTTCTGCCACTTTTGTTCTGACCAACTGAGGAAAAAAGCATTAGGCCTAAAATAAATCACGCTGCTAATGGTGATTAAATCTAACGATCGCTTAGCTCAGATCACGCCAAACCGTGCAAAATATTATTACTGTTATACTTTGTTCTCAAATTGTTAATGTTAACAACATCAGCATTGCGTGACTATCCCTGCGTCTCAATCAGCTCCTTAGCTTGTGAATCAGTATATCATGTAAATGAATGTGGCCGATTCCCTGATCAGTGCCCTGACTACTGAACTAGGGAGCTGATTGAGACGCACACTATGTGTATTTAGTGTATATTAGAGTTACCTGTAGATTTCAATTTCTGTAGCCACTCCACAGTCCAAAGTCTTTTGCTTTTTGACTACGGGTGAATCTCCAGTTGTCACTGATGATTGTCAGTGTCAGATTGACGTTTAATTATTTGAGCTGTTGTGAGAACAGACTATAAATGATCCGCTACAAGCAGCATCCTCACATGATAAAACCGACTTGCCTGGACTCCTTTTTTCTGTTTACGGACGTGACGTAATGACGCAAAGATGAACTGCTGCATGCTCGAATTTCCCGCGGAAATCCACCAGGTCGCTCTTATTTTAAAATATTATTACAAGTTTACCGTAGTGAATCGGGCTAAGATAAGGAGATAGTTTTGAACACTGGCTGGTTATGTACTTGCTCAAAAATTGATTTTGGATCATTTTTAACCAAAAAAAGTTACGGACTGCAGCTTTAATTAAAATAAAGCTGAAATAAAATATATTAGATGAAAACACTTAAAAATTCAAATTAGAATGGTTGCTTCGGCAGTCGAAGTACTAAAATTACTTAAACTGAAATAAATATAAATTAAAGCTAAATAGAAATATTTGAAAAATAAAGTAATACAAAATGACAAAAATCACATAAAATTACTAAAACAAACTAAAATTATAATGAAAACTGAAGATGTAAAACTAAAAGCTAATTCAAAATTTGAATAAATACTGTAATAGGATGTAGATAGTACTAAAACAAACACCGGTTTCAATAGAAAAATATGTAGTGTTGTCAAAAGTACCGACTTTGGTGTCTATTTGCCTATGTCTATTTACAACATGTTTTTGAAGCGTTGATCTTTGTAGCCAATCAGAGACATATATGTTGAGCGCATGAACACAATGGCCAATCAGAGACATATATGTTGAGCATAGGTATCGTAACATTTTTTAAATTTCAGTACCAACTTGGTACATACCACTTAATTAGCATGAATAGTATGGTAGTATGCTATTCCGAACGTAACCCTTGTCTGTATACTCTACTAAAACAGAAGTTCATGTAAATTTTACAATTCACACTTCATTCAAATTATTATACAGATAATATTATTTGTAATTATATATATTATTATTATAAAAATAATAAAAATAGAAGTAGTTTCACTAGTCATCTCAAATTGTTCATTAACAAAGCAGCTAGGAAACACAAAAAATATAATCGAGCATGCGCATCACTAACTTGTGCAAGTTCTCTTGTCGTCGTTGAGTGTGTATCCCGTGTCACAGTCGCACGTGAACGACCCAGGTGAAGCAATACAGATCTGTTCACAATCATGCTTCCCTTCAGCACATAGATCAATGGCTGCAAGCAAACACACACCTGTTGAGCACCAGTGGAATGATAATTATGTCATACTTCTGTGATGTGTAATTTGTAAGGGTACACACGTGTGCAGGTCTTGCCGTCCTCGTTGAGCGTGTATCCAGGCAGGCAGAGACAGTGGTAGGAACCAGGCGAGCTCTCACAGATGTGCTCACAGCCGTGATCTGACTCCAGACACAAGTCCTTCACTGCAAATCCAATGCACACATGAGCACTGCGAAAGCAGGAAAAACTAGATCATAGTGTTCACAATCACAGGGGATAACAGCAACAGAATTCATGTGCTTAAAGTCAGCAAAAGATTTAAATGATTAGCTCACCCCAAAATGAAAATTACCCCATGATTTACTGACCTTCAAGCCATCGTAGGTGCATATGACTTTCTTATTTCAGATGAACACAATCAGAGTTATATTAATTGACACCATGACGCTTCCAAGCTTTATAACGGCAGTGAACAGTTACCACCAGTTTGAAGCTCAAAAAAGAGCATTCATCCATCATAAACGTACTCCACGCAGCTCGGGGGCCGAAAGCTAGTTATTTTACTTTATAAAGTATTAAATATGGATATTTTTCTTGCACAAACCCATTACTTCACTTTAGAAGGCCATTATTAACCCCCCAGAGCCGTGTGGAGTATGTATATGAGGGATGGATGCGCTATTTTGAGCTTCAAACTGGTGGTAACTGTTCACTGCCATTATAAAGCTTGGAAGCATAAGGGTGGTTATTAATATAACTCTGATTGTATTTGTATGAAAGTAGAAAATCATATATACCTGGGATGGCTTGAGGGTGAGTAAATCATGGGGTATTTTTCATTTTGGGGTGAATTAATCCTTTAAGCATTTGAATCCTTGTTGAAACAGGATATTCAACAAGGTGGATCAATGAGAGCATCACAACCAATGTTACATTTTTATTTTATTTTGACTTTTGACAAAAATGTCCTTTAACTTAGTCAATTACTCAAAATTATTATTTTAAGTACATTTTGCTCTCACAAAAATGGCATAATTTCTTGTTGAAAAAATATATAAAAATATAAAGATTGTGATTAATTAGATTAAATACATTTTCAAACATTTTAAAAATAATTTTAAGAATTAATTGTTTTTTTTTAAAATATAATATCTTACATTTATTAATTATTTTATCTTAAATTAATACAGTACCATTTAAAAGTTTGGGTCAGTAATACTTTTTTAAAGAAATTTATACTTTTATTCAACAAGGATGCATTATATCAAAAGTATGGAAGCTTGATTCCGCCACTAAATATAAAAATAAAAAAGGTAATTGCGACTTTTTATCTCACAATCCTGACTTTTTTTCTCAGAACTGCGAGATTTAAACTCGCAATTGCGTCTTATAACAAGTTTCTATACATAAGTAACAGTAAAATCATTTATAATGAAAAAGATTTTTCAAATAAATCACAGGAATAAATTACATTTTAAATTGTAATAATATTTGGTAATAATACTGCATTTTTGATCAAATAAATGCAGCCTTGGTGAGCATAAGAAAGCTTTAAAAATCTTACAATCCCCAAACTTTCAAACAATACTGTATATCTTTTGTTATTGCCAAGGAGAACTTGAACCTTTGAGCTGTGGTTTGAGGTTGAAATCTTATAAAAAAGAATCTGCTAAGTTGAAAAGTTCAACACAAATGTCTAGATTAATTCTTTACCACAAAGCTTGTCTTGGAACTGAAGCCCAAACTGGTGAATAAGGTCAAAGCTCTCCACGAGGAATACGTGATCCTCAAACGGTGGTGATGCCATTGCTCGCAGCGAAGTCATATCGGCTCTGGCGACACCAATGGCGTAGATCTCAATCCCAGACTCTCTCGCAGCAGCCGCCACTTCGGCCACGCGGTCCTGAGGGCGACCGTCTGTCACGATAACAGCGACATGGGGAACATTGGGACGGGCGCCTTCCTCGGCAGAGAAGGCTACATTCATGGTGTAACGGATGGCCAGGCCAGTCATAGTGCCCTGTGCCAATGGAATGATCTCGTTGATAGCTTTGACCATCTGCGCTGGCTTACTGAAGGCTTTGAGGGAGAAGACGTTCTGGACCTGGCTGGAGTATTGGACCACACCAACTCTTGTAGATTCCAGGCCAATGTCCAGCTCATGGATGATGTCAATCATGAACTTGCGCATAGTTTCAAACTCATGGGGGCGAACACTTCGGGAGCCGTCGATGATGAACACAAGGTCAACCGGGCCAGATTTACACTTTGGTTCAGCTGTAAAATGTGGGAAAATGGAATTATAAACCACACAATGACAATCTTGACACAGTTTAAAGCTATGAGAAAACAAGTACAAAGGTTCTTTATTGGCATTGACGGTTCCATGAAGAACCTTTAACATCCATTGAACCTTTCCAGTGTAAAAAAAGGTTCTTTATAGTGGAAAAGGGTTCTATAGATTACTAAAATATTCCTGACACTAAGAAAAAATGGTTCTTTTAAGAACGGATCGCTGAAAGGTTCTTTAGGGCAGTGGTTCTCAACCACATTCCTGGAGGCCCACCAGAACTGCACATTTTGCATGTCTCCTTTGTCTGACACACCCATTTTAGATCTTTGAGTCACTACTAATGAGCGGATAACCTTAATCAGGTGTGTTTGATTGAGGAAACATGCAAAATGTGCAGTGTTGGTGGGCCTCCAGGAATGTGGTTGAGAACCGCTGCTTTAGGGAACCCCAAAATGGTTTTCATTTTTGTAACCATGAAGAAAATTATCAGAAATAAAAGATCATAAGTTCTAGAATATATTGAATAAATGTTTACAATGCTAAACATGATAAACAATGATAAACATGCTTTGTGTGGTGAATTAATGGTTGCCAAGAGCATGAAACCATCAAAATTCAAGAGACATTTAGAAACCAATCACTTTTACTTTTCAGCCTAATCTCATGTTAATAATTTTGCATATTGAGCCAATGCAGTTCATGTTAATACATTTTGGTTTAGCTTTGCATGTAAAGTCTGGATCCTGAAGAATTTGAGAACCACAGATCTATCTGATAAAAAAAAAACATGCTCTACAATGGCCATCTGGTTTGCCAACACCAACACAATTGTGCCACCACTAAATTCTTAGTGTAATCGACAGACTCTGAGGTAGTGTCTACCACTGTTACTGTCAAGATTGATTTATTAGTGTTATAACAGTGGTTTAACCAACCTGATTTAGGCCTTGCTTCTGTCGCAGCCATTATGGCTATTAGCACACCAACATACACCAACACATGTGTCATGTTTCGTCGACAAAGGCCCAATTTCGCCGTAAAAATCCCACTGGCTGAGCTGTAGGTGGAGAAGGAGAAACAGGAAAAACTGCAGGTCAAGGGAAATCTGTGCTTTAAAGGCAGCCAAACATTCCAGTCTGAGCTTGCAATAAAACGGCGACACCAAACAGATGGTCCACAGCAGCACTTCTGAACAGGCCATTAACATGGAAGAGTTAATAGACTTTTGGGCCGATCACATCACCACAGGCTCTGAGTTCAAACGCTGTGTGAAGTAATTGCTGGAAAATAACAGCGTCTGGGACATTGGCGCTGTAAACTGCGTGCTGTCAGTCACTTTGACTTTCACAAAGGGATTTGCCTCTCCAAGGGCCTGATAAGGGTTATCACTATCAGAGGGGCACAAAATGGTGGAGTGTGTCATGGTTTGGCATGAATTTTACTGTCTTTGAACCCAGCAGATAAACAGCCAAACAGATTACTGTTGTGCTGCATTCCTAACTATTCTATTAAAAACAGGATTTTCAGCGGTACAATTTGCAGAGTTGACGATGATGTGCTTACAGAAAGAATCCAAAAATTAAAATTCTGTCTTCATTTACTTACCCTCATTTCATTACCTACCCTCATTTCACGACAAGTGCACTATATTGGAAAGTTACTTGCAATTTTTGAAGCCATACAAAAGCTTTATGCCTGAAACAGACACAAATTTAAGATGTTATTTGCTAATAATCTTTTCCATTGCTCTCAAATCTCATTCTAAGGCCATACACTATATACTGTTCATCATTTCGGGGTAAGCTAGGGTTTTGTTTTGGTTTTTTTTTTTAAAGAAATTAATACTTTTATTCCTCAAGGACACATTAAACTGATCAAAAGTGACAGTACAGACATTTATACTGTTACAAAAGGAATAGATAAAATGGAAAAATACATCACAGTTTCCTCTAAAATATTAAGAAGTACAACTGATTTCAACATTAAAAAAGCAGCAAATCATTAGGACAATTTCTGAAGGATCATGTGACACTGAAAACTGGAGTAATGATGCTGAAAATTCAGCTTTGAATCACAGGAATAAATTACATTTTAAAATATATTCAAATAGAAAACACGTTTTTAAGATTGTAATAATATTTCACAATATTACAGTTTTAACTGTATTTTTGATCAAATATATGCAGCCTTGGTGAGCAGAAGAAACTTTCTTTCAAAAACATTCAAAAATCGCACCGACCTCAAACATATGAACAGTATGGACATATGTCCAATGTGAACACTCTCATTTGTTAACAATGGTGCCAGAAAAATATAATATATGAGCTACAGGCTTTCCTGTAGCTCAGTGGTTAGAGCATGGCACTAGCAATGCCAAGGTCATGGGTTCGAGCCCAGGGATTGCACATACTCCGATACAAATGTATAGTATAATGCAATGTAAGTCGCTTTGGATAAAAGCGTCTGCCAAATGCATAAATGTAAATGTATAAACTGCTTCTACAGACAAGTTACTCTTACATATTCAAACTTGCCTCGTTGCCATCAAACCTGCATCTTTATGGTGCTTTTATTGTCATTGTTGGACAATCTCAAAGAAAAAATACCATGAGGACGAGTAAATAATGACAGAATTTTCCTTTTAGGGTGAATTAACCCCTTTCAAATTTAAAGATATAGATATTACAGATGCATCCCAATACACTACTCTACTGCTCTCAGCATGAAATGAGTGAATTTCTCCTTTGGAGTGACCTCTATGACCAGTGCTGGTTTGTGGTTTCTCTAAGCCTTGATAAAGACTCTGCACATAACCGTCAGTTTCAGTGGCATCCAGGTAAATGGCAGCCTTCAGTCCCTTGTGTGCTAATACAATGAAGCCTTCTGTGCTATATGTGTACATTAGGCTTTGAGTGTGTGCGTACGAGCTGCGGAGGCCCTTACCTCAGCTTTGATTATTTCAGCACTATATGGTCACACACATCATATTTGGCAGACGGCTAATAAATTCAGAAGATTAAAGTGGTTATTTCATGTTTACAGAGAATATAGCACCATTACTGGCTTTTGGATGACAGCCCATATCATCTTTAACTACACTACAACATCTAGCAGACATATAAAGAGGTGCTGTTATTCCAGACCATTTGCATTTTTTGACTTTTTGCAAATGTTTCCATTAAACTGGCTTTGAAGAACATGCAGGTTCTTATAAAAGGGGTTTGCTGATTTAATGAACACATACAGTACCCCCATATTTCACAATTTTAGGCCCTGCATCTGGAAATAATGCAAATTCCATGTGACCACATCACTAGCAAGTTGTGTAAAATCACTTATGCTTTTTAACTATGATTCCTGTTTCCTTGTTGGTAGTAACTTAAAAGCCAGATGGTTTGGTGTCCATGTTTTGTCCCCACAACTTAATCAGCAATAAATGTCACCCACATTTATTTCTATTCGGACTTTATGCCTCATTCCGTGTTGACTTGAGCGCCACGTGGAGGGAGGCGTGAGAATTCAGCACCTGAGTACAGGTGACTATCTCTGAAAACAAACATGCATATAGATTTACAAATACTCCTATGAGGCTGATAACACAGTTATTGGAATTGGAGATGGAGAGGTCAACAGAGCTCTGACAGTTACACTGTCGTCACATTGCGAAAGGAGAGAATAAAGTAAAACCAGGTAGCATGAACTACAGTGGAGTGTCTGGCACTGTGGAGGACTTTATGAAGATTTCAAAGCGTACACCTGAGCATAATGCAGGACCAAAGGAAAGGAGACAGAGAAACAGGTCAGTATGAGAAATATGTTAATAATGGTGGCAAT
>RJVU01057277.1:4081243-4130884 GCA_003731715.1 Anabarilius grahami
AGAGGATCATGCATGTTAACAATGGTGGGCATTATTTTAAGAGAAAGAAATTCATACATTTTATTTATTATTCATATAATGTTTGTTACATAATATTTTTATTGATGGATTAAAAATAATAAAAACCATGTTAACAATGGTGGGCATTTTTATAATATAATATTATCATTAAAAATAAATAAAAAATAAATTTAAAACCCCCCAAATTCTCATTATAAATGAGAAAAAATATTGATTCTCAGCATAAATCATATATCAGCATAAATTAAAGGCAGTACAACAAATACTACTTTTACTGCTTTACAATTTAAATAACACAGCATTTGTTATTAAATGTGCACGTTAATTAGAAATGGTGGTGGAGGGAAATGTTCTTAATTGTTAAAAAATGTCTTAATCTTAATAGTATCAAAAACATGCTTTATATTCTTTAAGAAAAGTATAAGTTTTGACTCTGGGGTGAAATATGACCCTATTCATTACAAGTTTGAGCATTAAAATTTAGGACAAAAAAAAGAGATTGACAGTGCCTCCCGTCAGAGTAACGTGGAGAAGTGAGAAAAAGTGGCAGGCAGTAAAAAAAGAAGAGTGACAGCACATTTCTTCCAGTGTGCTGAGTATATCTTTGGAAGACCGTTTAAGCTTCTCAGATCCCAGCTCTAGCCCAAAGGGATCTTCACGGGTTAAAGCCTCGCAGTGTAAACATTTCTCTCAGACAGACCAAAGAAAAACCCAGTGTGAGGTAGTGAGAGAGAAGACAGGAGTATTAGAGGAGGAGGGCGAATGGAGGAAAATGACAAGCATGGTTTCTTTGGCAGCAGATTGACTGACAGCTTCAGAGCACAGTTAGATTAACTAACAGCAGCTTCTTGTTAAAGCAGGATTGAAAGCAGATGTGACGCTTTGCTACTAATAGCGGTTTCGCCTCCAGCCAACCACTGTGCACCTAAAGCATGTACTGGTTGTGTCCCAAAACCTAGAGAGCTGCCTACCTAGACAGCACTGTGGAAATTCTGTTTAGGTTGGCGGCTCACTGGGTTTTGAGACACCTGCTGTTCTATATTTAGATTCGTTCAGCTCTTGGCTGTGTTCAGAATGGAGTAGTGTACTACTTACTGCACAGTATATACTGTTTACTGTCACAGTTGCTTTAATAGAATGTTAAACAGTAAAACATGCAAGAATAAAGGTTTCAAACATTAGTCAACCTCATGATGTTGTTGCATGTTTAATTCAGCAATACAGGTCATCAATCAATCAATAATTAAATAAATGTGCATTTATATGCAACTTTGTATAGATTATAAATAAATAATGGGTAAAAATTGATAAAAGTTGCAGCCAACATATCTTTGACAGAAATAGTAGGCCAATTTGAGAGCATTGCATTGTGGGAGACAGTATTCAACAGTGTGCTTTGGCTGTGTACTGCACACTATGATATTTCATGGATACATACTGTGCACAGTATACATACTGCAGTAAAAGTATGTTAATATGCTATTTTAAACAAATGCACTTTTCGCGGGTATAAATGTGTCACATGACATTTAAGAATACACATATATTACATTTTAAACAAATCACGTGTTTTTTTTAAATTAAATATCGCGAAAAACATTTGTTTTTTTTCACAAGTATGTCTCAAAACTTGACAAAATTATTGAATTTCGGCTGAATTTTATAAAAACATTGATATTTAAATGCAGTATTTTTTATTTAATTAATTTTAAAAAGATAACGTATATTTTCCCTCAGGGAAAATTAAAGGAGATGTATAGCCTGAAAGCATAGTTTAAAAAAAAAATAATAGTGCGAAAATATTGCTCAGCTAAGCACATTTACCATGTTTCTAACATTCAATATGTTTAACCATTTCACAACTGCTATTTAAAACATTTTTTTCCCCGAAATACTGTATTACTTTGTTTAGAAGGTCACTCTCCAGGTCGTTAAACAAACAGTTTCATTAGTTTTGCTCCATTTACAACTCAATAAACCATTAAAGCACAAGAAACAAAGATGTTTTCCTCTTAATTCTCCAGGGTTGGCCATCGTGGACTCTACAGAAGCCTCTCACCTGTACACATCAGACGCGTGCTTCACTCACCTCAGGTAATGACACAGGTACAAACTCTCCTGTAGAAGTGGGCAACGGTATCCAAAAAATACGAAGCTGAAGTGGTTCAGGAAGCCTATTAAAAGAGTCAAACAGTTCCTTAAGGTGAGTAACGTTAGTAAACTCTCCAGGAGATTATTCAGGCACAGAGTGAACAGTCAGGACATTGGCCAGGTATTAAATCTACAGAGCACGTTTAAAATGTAGATCCCACCCCCGTCCGAAATGGGAAGAGCAAGCAGGATTTCTTTGGGGGGGTTGCTGCAGGAGAGAGAACATTAACGCTTTCTTTTAGTGAGCCTTCAGAAATTCCTTGCGGTTCTGCTTTAGTCCACGATTGATGCACGAGCTCCTGAAGTGGCATTAGTGAACACAGAGCTGACTTTATCAGTCTGAATTTCATTTACAGTGATGCTATTTTCTTCATAGGCTTTCTATGAAATATTAATAGTGTCTGTATTGAGGTAGGTAACGTTTAATATCTTAGAGTGCCGTTTATACGAAGGGAAAGTGTTTTAGATAGGCCTACATAACTGGTCGTTTAAAGGGATAGTTCACCCAAAAATGAAAATTCTGCCATCAAGTTGTTCTAAACCGGTATTAATTTCACAAAATAAGATATTTTGAAGAATGTTGGTAATCAAAGGCACTATTGACTTCCATAGTAGGCTATTTTTTTTCTTTAATATGGAAGTCAATGGGGACCAACCAACATTCTTCAGAATTTCTTCCTGTATGTTCAACAGAAGAAAGAGCTTTAAGCAGGTTTAGAACAACTTGAGGTAGAGTACAGAATTTTTATTTTCAACTATCCCTTTAAGTATGATGATAACGGAGTTTGAAGGAAAATGTTAAAATAGTTTTAGATGAAGTCTAGCATGTTAAACCGCATGAAACGTATTGTCAACGACACAGGATTTAAAATATTTTAACAGTGTAGTAATTTAAAAAAGCCAAACACAGGGATCCAATTTGACCTCCATCCAAATGCACTTAAAGTAGGAAATAACATCACTGCCTTTGACCCCGAATCCTCCTGGGAATGCCTCAAATAAAAACCCAGGCAGACTGACTGAAACATCCTAAGCCTGGGGAATTATGTGAGCTTTCAATTAAAGCACTTCATTCTGCTGGGAAATACCACATTTATATCATTGGGCTCCTAATCAAAGACATTAAAACTCCCAGAAAATTAAGCACTGTTAAAAAAAAAACTAGGGCAACAGATTGAAAATAATATTAATTAAATACAATCATTTTGAATAAAATGAGGTATTTAAAAGTGAAACAAATAACTGCAAATAGATCATATAAAACGATTTATCAAAGTTAAATAAATATCTTGTTTTTCATTAGAAATGAACATGAAGAGCAAAATGAACCCGAAAAATGAAAATCCTGTGTCATCATTTACTCACCCTCATGTCATTCCAATCCCATGATACTTTCATCCTTTTGTGGAACATAAAATATGCTTTCTTAACTTTTTAATAAAACAAACATCATAAGATTCTTCTGGGATAAAAAGGATTTATTTTTAAATATATTTCCCCAAATCTGTGTATCAAATTCTCCAGCTCTATAAAACAAAGTTCTTTTTCAAAAATGATGGGAGTCATGTTCTGTCATCTTAATATCTCTGAATCACTGTCTACACATTCAACCCGTGCACCCACAGAAAAATGACTTGCATTTGTTTCAGTATATCTCTATTATAACTCTATAATATCTATTACTGAATCATACAGGGTGCTTGTTACTGTGGTTAATGTCAGAAAGCTCACCACAGACATAAAGGACAGCCAAAAAGGCTGTTAATGCCCCTACTTTCTACAGTAATATCAATATTTAAATTGTGTCACAAAATAAATAACTATTCCATGATAAGATCTTTGAGAAATGCATAGATAGTTTACTTTGGAGAGGATGTATTTTGATTTATCACCCTTTTACCAGTTTAAAATAAATATTTTTTTGCATCACTAGGGAGGAACAAAATTTCTCCTTGTTGCAAAATGTAACCAGAGATTCAGTGAGGCAATACCTTCAATTCCGACCTGACCAATCAGTGATCATCTTGCATGCCAAAGTTGCTCAGAAGTCTTATGGGAATGAGAAAAGGTAAACATTTTCAGGAAGTGAAACACACACAATGTACTGGAAATTAGCTGGTTTAGCTGATAGGAAAATGTCTAAACTCAAATCTTTGCTTGAAAAATCACATCATACCAGCTTAAAGGATTATTTCCTGATAATTTACTCACCCTCATGTCATCCAAGATGTTCATGTCTTTCTTTCTTCTGTCTAAAAGAAATTAAGGTTTTTGATAAACACTCCAGGATTTTTCTCCATATAGTGGACTTCAATGGCCTCCAAACGGTTGAAGGTCAAAATTACAGTTTCAGTGCAGCTTCAAAGAGCTCTACATGATCCAAGATGAGGAATAAGGGTCTTATCTAGAGAAACCATCACTCATTTTCTAAAAAATAAAAATAAAAACACTTTCTCTTCTAATAGAGAAGAAGAAGAAGAAGAGAGCTTGTTCAAGATGAGCATTTATGATTAAAATGTATAAAATGTAAAAAAAAAATTTTTTAAATGAGTGATGTTTTCTAGATAAGACCCGTATTCCTCGTCTGGGATCGTGTAGAACGATTTGAAGCTGCACTGAAACTGTAATTTTGACCTTTAACCGTTTGGAGGCCATTGAAGTCCACTATATGGAGAAAAATCCTGGAATGTTTTCATCAAAAACCTTAATTTCTTTTCGACTGAAGAAAGAAGGACATGAACATCTTGGATGACATGGAGGTGAGTAAATTATCAGGAAATTTTAATTTGAAAGTGAACTAATCCTTTAAACTGGATTTTGGAACATGGAAGCTGGTTTGTTTCTGGTCCAAGATGGTCTACCAGTTTTGTCCAGCTTGATAAAGATTGACTAACCAGTTTGGACCAGATAATGCCTAGACAGAAATCATCTACCATGTTCCAAACGTTTGTTTTAGCCATATTTCCACCAGGTTATTTTATCACTCAGCACATCATTTACAGAAAGTAAAACCATTGCACACCTCTTTCTTCATGTCTCATTCTAGAAATAATGGTTTGTGTGTTTCCATAGGTTTTTCTGTCCCCCTCCTTGTGTGTACCTCACTGGACAGGGATGGAAACTCAGACAGGAGCAGCTTAAAGGTCAGTGGCTTGTGACTTCATTCTTACCATTGTAATTCAATCTAATTATTCCATTTATATTCACACAGCATCAGGTCTAGTTGAGTCCAGTTGTCGGCTTTTCGGTTATATGGGTCTGGACAGCTCCACTGATCCACGGACGGACAGTTTCAAGCTGAGCTTTGAGGAGCAGACAGACAAGAGGGTGAGATATTGCCAAAGCGCAGCGATCAAAGAGGGGAGAGTCTGTCAGGCTCATGAGAGAACATGAATGCTGTGTGTACAGAGAGATTTGGAGATGGGATCATATGTTTATTCTACCTGGATTACAACTAGGTTTATGTAAGGAGGGCAGTTGGATGAACAAAGAATATGGGCTTGGTCTGTTAGTTGATTTATTCCTGCCCACAGGAAATACTAATCACAAACAAAATCTCTTTAATATCTGTCCAAGACAGCAATGAGATGAAATGGTTATTTGAGTTCTCAGATTTGTATGTGGAAAACCCCCACATGTGCCTCCTCTTAAGAAGAGATCTCAAAAATGTATTAAACTGTGTTCAGATTTGCTAAGATAGCAAAGTCTGCTACGAAAAATCAGAGATCTAAATATAAACTGATATTTTACAGTATTTCTTCCAAGACTGTGTATACAACTGACAATACTGATCAAAAGTTTAGAGTCAGTAAGAAATTAATACTTTTATTCAGCATGGATGCATTAATTTGATCAGTAAAGATTGAAGTTGGTAAAAACGAATAATGTTACAAAAGATTTCTATTTATAATAAATGCTGTTGCTCTTGAATTTTTTATTCAGAAAAAGGTTCTGGGTTAAAAAAAAAAAACTGTATCACAGCTTCCACAATAGATGATAATAATAAGAAATGTTTCTTGAGCAGCAAATCAGCATATTAGAATGATTTCTGAAGGATCATGTGACACTGAAGACTGGAGTAATGATGCTGAAAATTCAGTTTTGCATCAAAGGAATAATTTACATTTTAAAATGTATTCAAATGGAAAACAGTTTTTTTTAATTATAATATTTCACAATATTAATGTTTTTACTGTATTTTTGATCAAATAAATGCAGCCTTAGTGAGCATAAGATACTTCTTTCAAAAACATTTAAAAAAAAACCAAGTTTTTTACTTTTGTAAATGTTAACAGCTGACTCAATTGTGTTTCACTTTTTTCCAGATGTTTGCCTGCGCTAAAACCTTGTATATCTCAGATACAGACAAACGAAAGCACTTTCGCCTGCTGCTACACCTGTTTCACAGCGGAGGGCAAGAAATCGGCACGTTTAACAGCAGACTCATTAAAGTCATCTCCAAACCATCACAGAAGAGACAGTCCATGAAGAATGCTGACTGTGAGTCTGTGCATGTGTGTATTTGTGTGCAATTCAGAAAATCTATATTTAAAGGGGACCTATAATGCCCCTTTCACAAGATGTAATATAAGTCTCTGGTGTCCCCAGAATGTGTCTGTGAAGTTTCAGCTCAAAATACCCCACAGATCATTTATTATAGCTTGTCAAATTTGTCCCTATTGGGGTGTGAACAAAAACACGTTTTTGTGTGTCCCTTTAAATGCAAATGAGCTGCTGCTCCCGGCCCACTTTCCAAAAGAAGGCAGAGCTTCAACAGCTCACGCTTCGGTTGCTCAACAACAACAAAGCTGGAGAATCTCACGACGATTGTCAGTGACGGTGTTCAGCCTTACATTGTTCAAACCGGAGTCGACACTGATGGAGAGACTCAGGAAGAAGTTACAACTTTTAGAATGAAACTGGACGTTTCTGAATGGTCAGTGGATAAATTTATGTAGTTGGTGTGGAGTTGATTCAACTGATCGACTAGCATGTGCCGTCGTGTTAATCTTTTGTGCAAATCCAGCGTTGAATTGACCTTCGTTTGTGAAGCAGTCCGGCGTAAAGTGACGGCATGGCAACAACACTCTACTACAACAACTCTTCCTCTTATCTAAAGCAGCCCAACATGGCCTCACCCCCTTTGTTGTGTGTTCTCAGGGGCGGGGTTTATGTAAATTTTACGGTTAGTGATGTCACTATCCCGGGAAGAAGCTTGTTGTAGTCCCTACCAGCCGTTTGTTGTAGTCCTTAAACAGAGAATTCTTTAAAAGAAAATATCTCCCTTCGCATTGAACTTTGAGCGTCATAACTTTGCAGATGTTGTTTATGCTCAAACAGCAACATTACACACTAACTAAAGTTAAAAAAAGTGAAATCATAATCAACCACGCCTTTAATTTGATGCAAGCGATATACATTCAGTACACTGGAATTCAGTTTTATGCCCATTTTCACAGACAGGGCTCAGAAGCCAGGATTAGGCATTTAAGTGGGTTTTTTAAATGTGCCTTAGAAAAAAACATTACCGATGTGCTTCTTGAGACAAAACAATGGCACTGACATATTTTAAAATATGTCAGTGCAAGTTGCTTTCAGTTAAAACAGCTCAAACATGCATTTTAGTCTAGGACAAGGCTTAAGACCTGTCTGTGAAATCGGGGGTTTGAGTTCTAGGGTTATAGGTCGTGACTAATTTTCACAGCCCACAGTTTCCCATGTTTTTTTTCCAAATTATTATTTTTTGTTTTGTTTTGTTAGCTAAACAGTTGACACCCATAGTACAAAACAGTACAACCTATTGAATGGACAGTTCATCTATCCCTCATTTGGATCAAATCAAACATGACGTCTACCCTGACTAAGGGCCGTTATGTAAAAGGTTCAACCGGAGTTGAAACCAAACCCCTGTAAGTTTATGTTACCATGTCTTTGTGTATGAGAAGTGGGGTCAAGCTGCTAAATAGTGTCACCCGGCAGCCATTGCCACAGAAGTCAGACATTTGACCTCTAACCTTTTGATCCTAAAGCACACACTAAGAGGGCATCTGCTGTTGACATTGACTATTGGATCCACAGAGAGGTTATACAGGGAAGAAAGAGGCGCTTGACATCTGAGAGCAGCAGTCAAGTGACGTTGAATTCCTCACCATCCTGTGGGAGAGACGGACAATGAGACAAAGTTGTAGAAAAAGAACAGACTGGCATTAGTCACAGTATATCAGTCATTTGTGTTTGCTGTCTTCTCAGTTTGAATGTGTATGCATAGATGTCAGTGAGTGTTTAAATTATTGTGCTATTTCCTTTGTTTGCCCATAGTTTTAGTTTTTGTAAAAAATCTGTTGTAACTTTCTAAAAAGTGTGTTTGCTTCTGCAGTGTGTATTTCCTCAGGCTCAAAAGTGTCGTTGTTTAATCGTTTGCGGTCACAGACGGTCAGTACGCGTTACCTGGCGGTGGAAGACGGGGCTTTTGTTGCCAGCGCGAGACAATGGACGGCCTTCACTGTCACTTTAGGTTGGAGATGCAATGTTTTTTATCTCAGTCCTTCATACATATAACTGAATAAAACAACGTTTAAAAAATAACACATTTCTTTTAACTGATCATCCATCTTCCTAGCGTTATTCCCTCTCATTTGCAGGGTCCGCTTAACACATACACACATTTTAATGTGGCAGAGGTTTTACGCCGGATGCCCTTCCTGACTTCTTTTTACTGACCAAAACTATAAATTATGAGCTTTTCACACTTGAAATTGCTAACACAGGGTTCATATTTCATCCTCATTAATATTGAATCCTGGGTAGTCAGGTTTCAAGATTTCACACTACACATTTGGGAACCCTCTGTTCTTTTATATAACATTCATATGTTTACAAGGTTAACAACATTATAATAATTGCATGCAAATGATGCATTTATGTGCAGAGACATTTTTTTTCAACAAAAAAAAAAGGAAATATACTACACACCTAACAGTATTATTATAAGAACTCATTCTACACCTTCTAATGACATGGAAAACCGCGGAAGTATTTCTTTTAACCCGGGTTCACCCATGCATATGCACAAACCCACTGTATGTTGTAGGGACTAATTCACCGTTCACCACAGTAGCTAAATAAACACAAGAAACCCAAACAAGTCTAGAAACAACTGTCCAAAACTCCATGCTGGACGTCCTGCGTAAATAAACTCTCACAAATGCTTATAGTGCCTCAATGCATTTTAGAGTAAACTCCAGTATATGACATTTCACCCAAAAAAATAGAAATTCTAAAAGCTCCAATTGTAAATGTCAGCAACATGTGTTCAACAGCTGGTACAAATGTAGCATAAATGGGTTTAACCCCTGTACAGCGCCCAAGGCCAAATCCTGGTCCGAGTAAGGTCTATTTTTCCCTCTCGCCCCCTACAGCGCTATATCCTAATACTTACTGTGTTTCAACTCTGTTCGTATAGTGGAGGAGATGCAAGGTGTTCATAATGAATACACCGTGTGTGACAGCTACATCTGTTACGGCTGTGTGGTTCAGCTGGTATGCACTGACTCAGGAGTGGCGCTGCCACCAATGGTATGTATGCAAGTATAAAACGTTTTTTCTTTCCATTACATGATTCACAATCAGCTTAATCATCTTTTTTAAAAGATATACAAGTTGAATTTAAGGTAAAATGTGTCATTTCTGTTGCACTAACAACGCCAAACAGAACAGAGCGCAACAGTCGGGTTCCGCAAGTAAAAACCCCATTTATTTTCTCCATTGGAAAATATATTTTGAACAATAACTTAAACCTTTAAAGACAGACCTACTCTGAGTTACAAAATTGTTAATAGATGGTATTTGCTTCTGTTGAAGTCATCAGCCCAATTTATTTCAGATTATTTTTTTAAATAATCATGTTTAACAGTGGAATTCCTGGTGGAAAAACTACATTACCCATGACGCTGTACAGAAATTACACCAATCAGAGTTGAAAAATGTAATCGATGTAACTTGTATATAATATATATATATATATATACAGTGGGTACGGAAAGTATTCAGACCCCCTTACATTTTTCACTCTTTGTTATATTGCAGCCATTTGCTAAAATCATTTAAGTTCATTTTTTTTCCTCATTAATGTACACACAGCACCCCATATTGACAGAAAAACACAGAATTGTTGACATTTTTGCAGATTTATTAAAAAAGAAAAACTGAAATATCACATGGTCCTAAGTATTCAGACCCTTTGCTGAGTCACTCATATATTTAACTCAGGTGCTGTCCATTTCTTCTGATCATCCTTGAGATGGTTCTACACCTTCATTTGAGTCCAGCTGTGTTTGATTATACTGATTGGACTTGATTAGGAAAGCCACACACCTGTCTATATAAGACCTTACAGCTCACAGTGCATGTCAGAGCAAATGAGAATCATGAGGTCAAAGGAACTGCCTGAAGAGCTCAGAGACAGAATTGTGGCAAGGCACAGATCTGGCCAAGGTTACAAAAAAATTTCTGCTGCACTTAAGGTTCCTAAGAGCACAGTGGCCTCCATAATCCTTAAATGGAAGACGTTTGGGACGACCAGAACCCTTCCTAGAGCTGGCCGTCCGGCCAAACTGAGCTATCGGGGGAGAAGAGCCTTGGTGAGAGAGGTAAAGAAGAACCCAAAGATCACTGTGGCTGAGCTCCAGAGATGCAGTCGGGAGATGGGAGAAAGTTGTAGAAAGTCAACCATCACTGCAGCCCTCCACCAGTCGGGGCTTTATGGCAGAGTGGCCCGACGGAAGCCTCTCCTCAGTGCAAGACACATGAAAGCCCGCATGGAGTTTGCTAAAAAACACCTGAAGGACTCCAAGATGGTGAGAAATAAGATTCTCTGGTCTGATGAGACCAAGATAGAACTTTTTGGCCTTAATTCTAAGCGGTATGTGTGGAGAAAACCAGGCACTGCTCATCACCTGTCCAATACAGTCCCAACAGTGAAGCATGGTGGTGGCAGCATCATGCTGTGGGGGTGTTTTTCAGCTGCAGGGACAGGACGACTGGTTGCAATCGAGGGAAAGATGAATGCGGCCAAGTACAGGGATATCCTGGACGAAAACCTTCTCCAGAGTGCTCAGGACCTCAGACTGGGCCGAAGGTTTACCTTCCAACAAGACAATGACCCTAAGCACACAGCTAAAATAACGAAGGAGTGGCTTCACAACAACTCCGTGACTGTTCTTGAATGGCCCAGCCAGAGCCCTGACTTAAACCCAATTGAGCATCTCTGGAGAGACCTAAAAATGGCTGTCCACCAACGTTTACCATCCAACCTGACAGAACTGGAGAGGATCTGCAAGGAGGAATGGCAGAGGATCCCCAAATCCAGGTGTGAAAAACTTGTTGCATCTTTCCCAAAAAGACTCATGGCTGTATTAGATCAAAAGGGTGCTTCTACTAAATACTGAGCAAAGGGTCTGAATACTTAGGACCATGTGATATTTCAGTTTTTCTTTTTTAATAAATCTGCAAAAATGTCAACAATTCTGTGTTTTTCTGTCAATATGGGGTGCTGTGTGTACATTAATGAGGAAAAAAAATTTAATTAAATGATTTTAGCAAATGGCTGCAATATAACAAAGAGCGAAAAATTTAAGGGGGTCTGAATACTTTCCGTACCCACTGTATATATATATTTTAACAAAATAAGAGAGATCATACAAAATGCATGTTATTTTTTATTTAGTACTGTCCTGAGTAAGAAATTTTACATAAAAGATGTTTACATATAATCCACAAGACAAAAAAATAGCTGAATTTATTAAAATAACCCCGTTCATAAGTATGTGAACCATTGATTCTTAATACTGTGTGTGGTTACCTAGATGATCTACGACAGTTTTTTTGTTTTGTGATGGTTGTTCACGAGTCCCTTGTTTGTTCTGAGCAGTTAAACTGAACTCTGTTCTTCAGAAAAATCCTCCAGGTCCTGCGGATTCTTCCGTTTTCAAGCATTTTTTGCATATTTGAACCCTTTCCAGCAGTGACTGTATGATTTTGAGATTCATCTTTTCACACTGAGGACAATTGAGGGACTCAAACACAACTTTAAAAAAAGGTTCAAACATTCACTGATGCTCCAGAAAAAAATACGATACATTAAGAGCCGGGGGTGAAAACTTTTAAACAGGATGAAGAAGTCCAAATTATTCTTTTTTTGTTTTAGTACTTTCCTTCGGAAGCAACAGAAGATACTTGCATGTTTGCCGGAAGACAAATTAAGTACAATTTACCTTGATCTTCAAATACAAAAAGTTTTCACCCCCCTTAATGCATCGTGTTTCCTTCTGGAGCATCAGTGAATGTTTGAACCTTTTTTAAAAGTTGTGTTTGAGTCCCTCAACCCTAAAAGGGTTCAAATATGCAAAAAATGCTTGAAAATAGAAGAATCTGCAGGACATGGAGGATTTTTCCGAAGAACAGAGCTCAGTTTAACTGCTCAGAACAAACAAGGGACTCACGAACAACCATTAAGAACCAATGGTTCCCAAACTTTTGAACGGGGTTATTTTAATAAATTCAGCTATTTTTTTGTCTTGTGGACTATACTGTATATAAACATATTTTATGTAAAATATCTTACTCAGGACAGTACTAAATAAAAAATAACATGCATTTTGTATGATCTCTCTTATTTTGTTAAAATTATTTACATTTTCACAGATTCTGCAAGGGGTTATATATATAAAATCAACATTTGTAAATGAGTAGTTTTATATTTCTCCATAGTTTTTAATTTGATTATGCTGTTTGCATATTGTAGTTCTTTCCATCACTAAAGCCGTTAAATTCACAGTCTTGTACCTTTGCATTTTTGTCTGATTTTCAAAAACTATTTTGCTTCAAATCAAAGTTTGTAGTGTTGTGATTCATCTCGTAGCTGATTGGCTTGGTTCATGGCTTATAACACTTTAACAAAGACTTTCTTTAAATCCCTATTGGAAAAATAAATGGAAAAAGTACTTCAAAAAGAATACAAAACCTTACTGGATTGAACTTGGTGCTCCACTGAATGCTAACAAAGTGTAAAATCATGCGTGTTTTATTTAAAAAACCTTGTTGAACTGAATCTGCATGTTCTGTGTATTTTTAATCTATATTTTTTCACCCATGTCTCTGAAGTCACTTCTGTACAAATTTCCATCCCTGTGGTGTTTTTTGGAAGCTGGTCTACTACCAACCTGCGTCACAACTTGCTGATAAAGCACTTGATCAAAATGCCAAGGACAACGTTTGAATACCACATTTAGCAGACTAGCAAACAGAATAGACCTTCATAATGTTGTTTTAGTTGTTTGAAATCGCTGACTGGTTTGTTTTGGTTTGCAAGAGTGTATTTGAAGCCCTCATGCAGCAGGATTTTTGATGGGTGAGCTGCAGTTTTGGAGGAGGGTGAACAGTCAGGCATATTGTGCAGTACACAGGTGCTGCGGGGGGCCAGACGAATGAGACCGAGTGCAGTGGTGCATGATAGAAGGGCGAAGATTTTTTTTCTGCTCATATCAGATTTCTGAGAACAAAAATGAAGAGGACTATACAATTATACTCTTAGAAATAAAGGTTCCAAAAGGTTTTTTCGGTTGTAATATTTTTGAAAGAAGCCAAAATGCTCGCTAAGTCTGTATTTATTTGATCAAAAATACTGCAAAAAAATGTATATTGTAAAATATTATTACAATTTGAAATAACTGTTTTCTGTTTTAATATATTTTAAAGTCTTCAGTGTCACATGATCCTTCAGAAATCATTCTAATATGCTGATTTAGTGCTTAAGAAATATTTATTATTTTATTTAATAATAAAAAAATTATTTTGTTTTGTTTTGTTTTGTGGAAACCATGATACACTACCATTCATAGGTTTGGGGTAAGAAATATATATATAAAATAATAATAATAATACTTTTATTCAGCAAGGACACATTAAATCGATTAAATTAAAGACAGTAAAGACATTTATATTGTTACAAAAGATTCTGATTTCAAATAAATGCTGTTCTTTCGAACTTGCTATTCATCAAAGAATCCTGAAAAAATGTATGACAGTTTCCACAAAAATATTAAGCAGGAAAAATGGTTTCAACATTGATTAAAAAAAAATAAGAACCATTATTAATAACTGAGCACTGATAATAGTTGATAATTGAGCATTTTAGAATGATTTCTGAAGGATCATATGACACTGAAGACTCGAGTAATGATGCTGAAAATTCAGCTTTGCAACATAGAAATAAATTACGCTTTAAATTATATTAAAACAAAAAACAAGTTATTTTAAATTGTAATAATATTTCACAGTAGTACTGTTTTTACTGTTTTTTTTATTTAAAAAAATACAGCTTTGGTGAGCAGAACAGACTTTTATCAAAAAAAAAAAAAAAATCTGCATCACTATATAAAATCTAAACAGCAGGGGTCTGGAAGTAAAAATCTCATTCTTTTTCCTTACAAAATAATTCCTTTTTAACAAAAACATATAAATGTTTAATAATAGACGTACCATGATCTCTAATGATTAAATGCTTCTGTACAAGCCATAAGCATAAGATTCCAATTTCTATTCAATTTCTTTTTTAACTGAAACTTTCCGAAGCAAGAATGAGAAAAAGTTGAGATTCACTGTTGCTCTCTATTAAAGGGATGTCAAATGTAAAAAAAAACAAAAAGAAAAAAAAGAAGATGAAACGGTCAGCTGTGTGAATAGTTACCGGATGCGGTTTTCTCTCTTTGTAGGTAATACGTAAGGTGAACAAGCAGCATGCATGTCTAGACGTGGATGAGCCCGTGTCTCAGCTTCATAAATGTGCTTTCCAGTTCAGAGACAGCAACCACATGTACCTCTGCCTATCCAATGAAAAAATCATACAATTCCAGGTGAACACATGCCATGACATTTAAATACGCATATTTAATTATTAGAATAGTTCACCCCGCTATGAAAATGCATTCACTCACCCTCATGTGATTCCACACTTGTAGGCTTCTCCGTGTCCCAAGGAAAGTAATAAGGTGTTATTGAATGATGGATCCTGTTGGACCATCATTGGAACAGAGGTGGTTGAATACACTTTTACTGAGAGTCTCACCGGTCACCCAACCACCATCAGCCCTGTTCCTGTGATCAATGGACTAGAGGTCAGAAATCAAGCACTCAGTGAGGTTTCCTCATTACGTCTCTTCTAATCAATTTTAAAAATGAATTCAAGAGAAATTGAATGCTACACTCAATGGGTTCTATAGGACCCTATGGGTTGTTGACTCAATTTTTAAGAACTCTTTATGCCAAAAAGGTTCTATAGCAGGAGAAATTATTGATTCATGTTTGACAGGTTATTTGAATTGTTTCTAGTGATAAAATGTTTGTGATAAAATCCTGTTACTTCCCTAAAAAACTCTTACATATGTTCATGATTTTTGTGATTTAGTTAAACGGAGGGGGACATGTGGCCATGTTGGAGCTTCACGGAGAAAACTTCAGTCCACACTTAAAGGTCTGGTTTGGCGACATGGAGGCAGAGACCATGTTCAGGTTAGCATTTATCATAAATAGATTACATGCCCTCATTTTTGGTGCAGTGTTGGGGAAGAGACTCTAAACCATGAGTATATTGTAGTTCGGAATGCTATAGTTTCAAAGTTTTAACCACCCTTTAGAAAAATTAGTAAGCTACACTATACATACAAACAACTACTAAAAAAAACCCTCCCATATATGTAATTGAATTGAAAATATAGTGATAAACTGTGATATTTAATACAATATTTATGTCGCCACAAACAAGAAACACTTAAAAGTGTGTGATGACTCAAATGAATTCATTTTTGGTTCACTGAAAAGTTGTTTTTTTTATGATATGCCACAAATTGTTGGAAAAAATGTCTTATTTATAAGTCTACACTATGTTTGTAAACAGCTAAGCTACTGTCACACGATTTAGCTGGTAAGATTTTATTTTTTACTCTTCAACACTGTTTAAACAGTAGATAAAAACAGGAAAACGTATTTAGGCTATTTGAGTTCTGAGTATTGAGTTGTGCCCTTTCAGTTTATAACTTTGCGTTCTTGTAAACCACAGGAGGTCCATGAGATTAGGGTCTGACGTGTTCCTCTGCAAAGCACAGATCTCATCATTTATCATAAAGCACAAATGTCACAAGGAAGGATTGGAAGGAAGTTAAACACCTTTATACACATGGAAACATCTTTGAGGAAGATAACAGAATTTTAGACAACCACAAGACAAAATATACATTTTACAAGTATTTTGTTGTGTTAAGTGAGCCATGATCATCACCTAATTACAGAATGTGGTTGATGTTTCTTATTGTGCTAATTGGAGGCTAGTTACTGTACCAAAACAGTATAAGCCACTTGAGGTCATGATTACAGTGAGTTTATCGCAATAAAGGGGTGTCTAAGTGCCTAAAACATGGTAAGCAGTTTAAAACAACAGTGTTCAATAAACAATTTATAATAATTATCTCAGTATTCACTAAATATTGCAGATCATTAGTCAAAATCTTCAAGGCAAGGCACCACATTTGAATAGGATGAAAGTACATTAAGAATGTTTTGCATTGCAAGTTTACTTAAATTGCAGATATTTTTAAGTGGCTTTGAACATGGCTAATCCAATCATTAACTATCTATTTTATAAATTGCAATTAGTCACCATGTAGTAAATAATACAGCACAGGTGCATGCAAGTTCATAGCCAGACACAAAAACAATTTCCTGCACGTACTAAACTTTTCCCTGTGCAATAATTGTATTATGTTGTGTCCACCTTGCCAAGGCTCCAGGGATGCCGTGGTGCGACATTCCTGTCTCAGCAGGCTGGAGTGGAATGATGGTCTCTCTCAGGTCCTTGTAGGGAGGTTCTTAGAGCTGTAGTCAAGTGTCAGGAAGGTCAGCGAGTGATCTGCAGCTGAAATGACTGCAAATCAGTGAGGTGTAACTTCCTTCAACTTATGTTACAGGAGGAAAACATTTATCAGATCAATACCTCAGTCAAAGTTTGACAGTGGCAGTGATTGCACTGAAATATATATATATATATATTACACAGTGGGTACGGAAAGTATTCAGACCCTTTGCTGTGACACTCATATATTTAACTCAGGTGCTGTCCATTTCTGCTGATCATCCTTGAGATGGTTCTACACCTTCATTTGAGTCCAGCTGTGTTTGATTATACTGATTCGGACTTGATTAGGAAAGCCACACACCAGTCTATATAAGACCTTACAGCTCACAGTGCATGTCAGAGCAAATGAGAATCATGAGGTCAAAGGAACTGCCTGAAGAGCTCAGAGACAGAATTGTGGCAAGGCACAGATCTGGTCAAGGTGACAAAAAAATGTCTGCTGCACTTAAGGTTCCTAAGAGCACAGTGGCCTCCATAATCCTTAAATGGAAGACGTTTGGGACGACCAGAACCCTTCCTAGAGCTGGCCGTCCGGCCAAACTGAGCTATCGGGGGAGAAGAGCCTTGGTGAGAGAGGTAAAGAAGAACCCAAAGATCACTGTGGCTGAGCTCCAGAGATGCAGTCGGGAGATGGGAGAAAGTTGTAGAAAGTCAACCATCACTGCAGCCCTCCACCAGTCGGGGCTTTATGGCAGAGTGGCCCGACGGAAGCCTCTCCTCAGTGCAAGACACATGAAAGCCCGCATGGAGTTTGCTAAAAAAACACCTGAAGGACTCCAAGATGGTGAGAAATAAGATTCTCTGGTCTGATGAGACCAAGATATAACTTTTTGGCCTTAATTCTAAGCGGTATGTGTGGAGAAAACCAGGCACTGCTCATCACCTGTCCAATACAGTCCCAACAGTGAAGTGTTTTTCAGCTACAGGGACAGGACGACTGGTTGCAATCGAGGGAAAGATGAATGCGGCCAAGTACAGGGATATCCTGGATGAAAACCTTCTCCAGAGTGCTCAGGACCTCAGACTGGGCCGAAGGTTTACCTTCCAACAAGACAATGACCCTAAGCACACAGCTAAAATAACGAAGGAGTGGCTTCACAACAACTCCGTGACTGTTCTTGAATGGCCCAGCCAGAGCCCTGACTTAAACCCAATTAAGCATCCCTGGAGAGACCTAAAAATTGCTGTCCACCAACATTTACCATCCAACCTGACAGAACTGGAGAGGATCTGCAAGGAGGAATGGCAGAGGATCCCCAAATCCAGGTGTGAAAAACTTGTTGCATCTTTCCCAAAAAGACTCATGGCTGTATTAGATCATAAGGGTGCTTCGACTTAATACTGAGCAAAGGGTCTGAATACTTAGGACCATGTGATATTTCAGTTTTTATTTTTTAATAAATCTGCAAAAATGTCAACAATTCTGTGTTTTTCTGTCAATATGGGGTGCTGTGTGTACATTAATGAGGAAAAAAATGAACAAATGATTTTAGCAAATAGCTGCAATATAACAAAGAGTGAAAAATTTAAGGGGGTCTGAATACTTTCCGTACCCACTGTATATATACTGCCCGGCCATAAAAAAAAAAAGTTGCTGTTTGGATTTTAATAGGCAAATACTTAAGAGTCTATGACTGGATCATTATTGCAGTGATTATGATGTTTCTAGCATGTTATGTGTTTGGGAACAGTTCTTCTAACCCTAATCGATGGAGTGTGTAACTTTCAATGGCCATATTCCAGGATGACAAAGCCAAGATTCATCAGGTTCAAGAATCATTTTCATACATGAATTGGCACCTCTGAGTCGAGTCCTTAATTCATTGAAAGTTTTTGGGATGTGCTGGAGTAGACTTTACAGAGTGCTCACCTCTTGCATTGTCAATACAAGATCTTGACCAAAATTGATGCACCTCTTGATGGAAATATTTATTATTATTTATATATATATTATNATATATATATAAAATCAAAGCAAACTTGTAAATCTGACTGTAATTATAATATATGTCCACCTCAGGTCCTCCAGGTCTTTGCTGTGTGTCGTTCCTGATGTGTCTATTTTGAGTGGCGAGTGGAGATGGGTGAGACAACCAATCACAGTGCCCTTATCTCTGATCCGATTGGACGGGCTGATCTTCAGGAGTTCATACTCATTTACTTACACACCAGAGCACAGCGCCCCCTCTCAAGTTAACAGTACAGCGGAGAGAACCGCAGACTCGGATTCGCTCATCGACACCATACACCAGGAGTTCACGCGGATGAACTTTCACCTATTTATGCAGAGCTGAGAACACACACACCTTGAACCAAGGATTAATCGAGGCAAATATTCATGTCAGATTATGTCCAGCCCTCGTTCAGATTCTATCCTCTTGTTAACACTTACACTAACAAGAAAAACTCTCCCAGCATGTAATCACATTGAGCTTTATGGAGCTTACACACAAGAGATAGCTCTGACAGAGCGTTTGAAAGTTAGGAATGCACAAGATCTGTGTACTGAGGCTGTGGAAAGAGATGAGGCAGTCTGAAATAAAGTTTAAATATACAGTTAAAGGATTAGTTCACTTCAGAATTAAAATTTCCTGATAATTTACTCACCTTCATGCCATCCAAGATATCTATGTCTTTCTTTCTTCAGTCGAAAAGAAATTAAGGAAGAAAGAACTTAATGTTTTGTGGACTTCAATGGCTACCAGCGGGTTGAAGGTCCATATTGCAGTTTCAGTGCAGCTTCAAAGGGCTCTACACGATCCCAGACGAGGAATAAGGGTCTTATCTAGCGAAAAGATAGAAAATGACCCATCACGTTGGAAAGGTCACGTGTGACGTAGGCGGAAGTACCGTGGTAGGGTGAAAAACTCCATCACATTTTCTCCCCCAACTTCAAAATCATCTGACGTGGTTTTACCTTTTTTTGTAAAGTCCGTTTGACTTAGTCTTTGCATGTTCACTTTGTAAACACTTGCTCGGTACTTCCGCCTACGTCACACCTAACCTTTCCAACTTGATTACGTAATGCGTGGCGCAACACAGAGCTAGTGCAAGACGAGCATTTGTGGTTAAAAGGTTTTTTTTGTTTTGTTTTTTTTTTAGAAAATTATTGATTGTTTTGCTAGACAAGGTCCTTATTCCTTGTCTGGGATCGTGTAGAGCCCTTTGAAGCTGCACTGAAACTGACATTTGGACCTTGGTAGCCATTGAAGTCCACTATCTGGAGAAAAATCCTGGAATGTTTTCCTCAAAAACATTAATTTCTTCTCAAATGAGGAAAGAAAGACAACCATCTTGGATGACATGGGGGTGAGTGAATTATCAGGAAATTTGAATTCTGAAGTGAATTAATCCTTTAATTAGCTTCATAACATCAGTGAATTTCTCATCAGTCACGACTGTGTTGGAGCAAAAGTTTAAATTCTATGTGTGATGGAGCATCACTTTCGCAAACCTTTATGTTTTCTATGCCTTAACAGTAAATACATAAACATATATAATTTATAATATAAATACATTTCTATTTCAAATAAATGTCGTTCTTTTGAACTTTACAGTCACTTTTGGTCAATTTAATGCATCCTTGCTGAATAAAATCTGTTGTATAGGGCTTGATGTTGATATCCCTTAAGTCCTATACAAAATACTACCGTATTTTGATGTGCAAAATCAGAATTGCTCTAATAAGCGATGATGCAGTTATGTATTTGATGTTATTATGTCCTCTATCTCAACGTACTCTGCTGCTGGTATCTTTTACATAACGCTGCACATAACTTTACACAAAGCTGCTATTATACAGCACCACTACCACATCCAAGATCATCTTCAAAGGATGAAAGCTTAGAACATACTTTATAAATTGTGCTGAAAAGTGTGAAACTGTGTCTGTGCACATTTTTTAGGGGTCTTAGAGGTCTTTGGCTTGTTTCCTCCTCTTAATTACTAAAGCAAATATGCGTGAGAGGGACCGGCACATCAACTAATCTTTATCATGTGTCCACCATTGCCAACAGGCCCATGGAATTTATTTTCACATGAATCTATTCCGCTCGGAGACAAGAGATATGAAGGGATCTATTCTTCTATCTGTATCCGTTCTTCACACCTCTTATGTAACAGGATGGATAGTATTCAATACCATAAAAAGGAAATTTCTTTCAGCTTTGGCTTCCTGCTTGAAATGAAACTCTCTGAGTGACTTAAACAAACTTTGGGCACGTGTACGTGGCACATCAACAGTCTTCTGCTGCTCCCTCTGAGCATAAAGAAACCTCTGTCCCTTTATTTTGGCTGAGCATTTGTCTAATATATCACCACTCTCCCATCATTCCACCCCGATCGGCCTTCTGCTCCAATCAGTGAATGGATCTAGCCTGTGATTGACAGCTCATTTACAGCTCTGAGAAGGGCCTTTTAAGGTCTGAGAGGCCAATGCCTGGGCAGAGAAGATGAGAAAAGTATGAAAAATATGTTTGTACTCATTGTTCCCAAGAACTTGTGTGTTCAGGGGCCAAATGTGAGCCAATTAGTGTGTCAAGGTAGAGTACAGAGTGGACAGATTTTGAATAGATCAAATCCTGTGCTATGGTTAGAAATGGGTTATTATAAATGCTTTGAAGGATTTGCCATGTTTGACAACATAGAATTTTAATCTCTTCTTCCTGAACATTGCACAAAAACAAAACATGTACTGTACAATGGAAAGTTCAGACTTAAAAATGTAAAATTGATCAAAAGTGACAGTAAAGACACTTATAATGTTACAAAAGATTTCTATTACAAATCAACTCTGTTCTTTTCAACTTCCTATTCATCAAAGTATCCTAAAGAAAACCTTGGTAATTTTAAGAAATGTTTCTTGAGCAGCAAATCAGCATATTAGAATGATTTCTGAAGGATCATGTGACACTGAAGACTGGAGTAACGATGCTGAAAATTCAGCTTTGATCACAGGAATAAATTACATTTTAAAATATATTCAAATTGAAAAGAGTTATTTTAAATTGTAATAATATTTTAACAATATAACTTTTTATTGTATTTTTGATCAATTCGGTAACACTTCAAGGTCTCGTTTATTAGTAAAATAATTGTTCATTGTTTGTTTATGTTAGTTCACAGTGCATTAACAAATGTTAAATACAAATGTTGGAATTAACATTGAGTAAGATTAATAAATGCTGAAGTATTATTCATTGTTAGTTCATGTTAACTAATGAAACCTTATTGTAAAGTGTTACAAAACCCCAAACATTTGAAAGTTAAAAAAGCCATTCAAGTCTGTGCATTACAGTGATTTTACCATTGTACTGCTGTAAAATCACTGTAATGCACAGCCCAATTGTGGCTTAAAGGGTTAGTTCACCAAAAAAAAAAAAAAGTGAATAAAAGCCTAAATTCAATCTGTTCAGCGAATAAAGTGATCATCTCTCTTCAGAAAATTTGGACTAAACCACTCAATTCATATGGATTCATTTTACAATCTCTTTATGAACTTTTTGAAGCGACAAAGTGGTAGTTTTCCTGTAGCTCAGTGGTTAGAGCATGGCACTAGCAATGCCAAGGTCATGGGTTCGATCCCAGGGATTGCACATACTCAGATACAAAATGTATAGTATAATGCAATGTAAGTCGCTTTGGATAAAAGTGTCTGCCAAATGCATAAATGTAAATGTAAATGTAGTTGCGTGGGCTCAATGGAGGGACAGAAATCTCTCAGATTTCATCAAAAATATCTGAATTTGTGTTCCGAAGACGAACAAAAGACTCGTGGGCTTGGAACGACGTGAGGTTGAGTAAATGATGACAGAATTTTCATTTTTGTGTGAACTAACCCTTTAATAAGCTTACTTTATGAGCAGACATTGTGTTTGACTCTGAATAACTCAATATTAGTCAATATTAGTCCTTATCTTCATTTATCAGCATGAGAGGTATGTATGACCCACATGCAATTCACTATCATCATACTACTTAGGCTGGCATGACATCCTAGCAAATGTAGGGACCGATTCCAGATGTTTGGCAGATTTTTCAAACAGACTAGATGACTAGACAGCAAAGAATGAGGCATATTTGCCAGACCAACAAGATGGAGCCATAAAAGGTCATCTCTGGTGGGATTTCAGTGCACACTTTTAGGGGATATAGAATACATTAATATTTGCTCTTTAGTAAAGAGAAGATGTGATTAAAAGTGAACATTTATTACATCCAGTGCATTTATTTGACATCACATGGCTGTCTAAGTGAGATGGAGTCTCTGAGCTCTTTGTTCTGACCGCATGAGAACCTGGAAATGGTCCATTCTAGAAAGCCCTTCTGCCTCGGCAGGACGTCTGTAATGATGCCTGACTTGAAGGGGAACCAGCTGACCTTGCATCCTTCCGCCATCCGGAACAGAATCATTCCCTACAGCAATCCCACAAATGTTCCATGTTGTCAGAATGCCTTAAATCCAAGTGGATCAAAAACATGGGCGAATAGCCCAGAACTTTGTAAAGAACAGCGCTTTGTTCATGCAGAATGAGATTATTTTCCAGCATCCAAGTTTTGTTAAAGAGCATACCTGGTGTAAACAGCATTCCCATGTGATCATGACAAGAGGCTGCTCTTCTGAGATCTCATAAGTTTCAATGAAGTCTCAGATGTTTCTTCTAAAATTCCTGTGGAGAAATAAACATAAAAATAAAGGTTGTTTATTGGCATCTGTGGTTCCATGAAGAACCTTTGACATCTATGGAAGCTTTCCATTGCTCAAAAGGTCCTTTATAGTGGAAAAAGGTTCTTTAGATTCTTAAAATGTTCCTCACACTAAGAAAAAATGGTTCTTTTAAGAACGGTTTATTTAAAGGGGAAGTTCACCCAAAAATATGTATACGTTTCTTTCTTCTGTTGAACACAAAAGAATATATTTGAAAGGATTAGTTCACTTTAAAATGAAAATTACCCCAATATTTACTCACCCTCAAGCCATCCTAGGTGTATATGACTTTCTTCTTTCTGATGAACACAATCAGAGTTATTTTAATAAATATCCTTTTAGAGCTTTATAATGGCAGTGAGCTTGAGCGATACCAACGAGTTTGAAGCTCAAGAAAGTGCATCCATCCATCATAAACGTACTCCACATGGCTCCGAGGGGTTAATAAAGGCCTTCTGAAGTGAAGTGATGCATTTGTGTAGTAAAAATATCCATATTTAACAAGTTATAAAGAGAAATATCTAACTTCCTTACGTAATCAACTTAGGAAGAAAGTGTAAAGCCTCTCGCGGTTCAAAACGCTTATGCTATGTCCTACTACACTTTCCGTATTCAACTTACGAAAAAAGCGTAAAAAACGCTTTCTTCCTAAGTTGAATACGGAAGGCGGTCTGGTGGAAGATAGATATTTTACTTTATAACTCGTTAAATATGGATATTTTTCTTACACAAACGTATCGCTTCGCTTCAGAAGGCCTTTATTAACCCCTGGAGCCATGTGGAGTACGTTTATGATGGATGGATGCACTTTCTTTAGCTCATACTCGTTTGGTATCGCTCACTGCCATTATAAAGCTCGGATGCGTCAGGATATTTAATAATATAACTCTGATTGTGTTCATCAGAAAGAAGAAAGTCATATACACCTAGGATGGTTTGAGAGTGAGTAAAGCTTGGGGTCATTTTCATTTTAAAGTGAACTAATCCTTTAAAGAATGTTGGGAACCAGACAGTTGACGGCACCCATTGACTTCCATAGTAGGAAAAAAAATATATCATGGATGTCAATGGCTACCGTCAACTGTCTGGTTACCAACATTCTTTAAAATATCTTCTTTTGTGTTCAACAGAAGAAATTAATTCATACAGGTCAACTTGAAGGTGAGTAAGTAATGAAAGAATTTTCATTATTGGGTGAACTATTCCTTTTAAAGGTTCTTTGGGGAAGCAAAAATGGATCTTCAGTGGCACTGGTGCAAAAACCTCATTTTGGGAACTTTACACTTTTTCTGTACATTCTTAAAAATAAAGATTTTAAAATGAACATGGACATCAACCCAGATCATTTAGTCTTGGAAGAATTTGATGAGATGTTTGAGTTGTCTGACTTCTGATTGCACACTTGGTCTGGTCATTTCTGCTAAGTGTCCAAACACATTGTGAGGCTACTCTATCTAGAAGAAACAAGATCTTAGAGATGCCATTGTGATTTTCCTTTCCTGTGGGTCGAAATGAGATTTCAAGGGAGAAACATCTATAAGTCCAGAGCAGAACCTCATCTCTCTGGCTCTCCTTTCCCTGTACCTCCTCTTTGCGGCAGTGTGTCGGTATTCCTGTGGGAATCTCTTTCCTCTCAGGAAGCAGGTTCCCTTTCAGAGTCAATAAGCCTTTCTGCTCGCACCCCAGCCCAGCGTGTGCACTCACATGTACAGGAGCGTGTACGCGTAGGTCTGACCGGCAGCTGTGGGTGTGTGGGTGTGTGGGCTCTTAGGAGCCACTTGTTTGAAGGGTTGGAGGACATTCCACCATCAACTGCTTTGTTCACTAGCACAGCATAGTGAAAATACTCCATTATTCAATCTACAGGTTAACATAAAGCAAGCATCACTGTTATTGCTCATACATATAGACAGGGTTAGTTATTTTGTCTATTTTTGTTGTTGTTGTTGTATAAAAATAAACTATTCCTTCTTTCTTGTTAATAGCACGTAACTTTGATTTTCTCAAATGCAGCTAAATATTAGACTACACTCAAAAAAAAAAAATGCGATTGGGTTGTTTTGTCCCAACAGTTGGGTTAAATGTTTGACCCAAACTGCTAGGTAGTTTTATTTAACTCAACTATTGTTTAAAAATTACTATTTTGCTCACTTAAATGAACCCAAAATAGGTTAGAAATTGACATTTATTAATATGTTTAATAAATAATTAAATAAACATTTATTAAATTGCTTATTAATAAATGTTCACCTTTTGATTATTACTGTTGCCTCTAGTAATTATGTGTCTGATTTTTAATTTCCAACCTATTTTAGGTTTATTTTAAGCCAGACATATAGTAATTTTTAAACAGTAGTTGGGTTAAATAAAACTTCCCAGCACATTGGGCAAACATTTAACCCATCTGCTGGGTCAAAAACAACCCAATCGTTAGGTTTGTCCATACTTAACCCAACTTGGGTTGTCTTTAAATCAGCATTTTTTAGAGTGTGGTTTTAACAGCAAGACACAAAACACACAATTTCATGTCAATTGACACCAAGCGCTGCATTTTAAAAGAGCTATTGCACGGGGAAAAATTTTAAGTAAATAATTAATGCCTTTTTTGCTCAAACAAGGACACAAACACAACATTACAACATCAAAAAAAAAATGTAATCAAATATAACAAAATGTGGTTAAAGAAAAGAAGAAAAAAGCTATACACCACACACGTATAAATATATATTCCTTTAAAACTTAAAGTATTACAGATAAATTTCAACCAACAAAAAGGAACTAGACTCATTTAAAGGCCTAAGAACAGATACACAACTACATTTATATTTAAAAAACCATTATACCATTATATATTGTTGAAAGCAAAATCATAGGGAAGAAGAAAAACAAATGGAAATTCAGCTTTGTTCATATCAAATATTTTTGACAGTGCTGAGCTATTATTTAGCTTAAGTTCTCTTCTCACAGAAGATACAGAATATCAAAATATATATATTTTTTAAAATACATAAAGTAACTTTTCCCACCACAAAAACAACGGTGGAAGGCCACAATATGGATATCAAGCTTTAACGGATGGATCAAGAGTGAATATTTTCCCATTCCTGTTATCTGAAAAGCATGACCATCAATATTATTCACGTTGGAACCAAGCACAAAGAGTCACAAAAGAATTGTGATTCTGCCCAGGACAAGCTTGTAAAATGTAATCATTCATTTAATGTTTATTTCCCATACCCCCTTAGTAGCCAAAAATAATATAACTGAATACTGTTCCAGCCAGTTGAGAACGTTTGCACTTTTTTTCTCTGGTGTTTTCATAGTAACCTTCCTCAGCAATTATACTATAAATTGAAGTCTTTAATAAATCATATTTATTTAGGTATGCAGAAACTGAGAATCACCAGACACCCAGGTAAAAGACAGAAACCTCACACTAACCAAGCCAAATAGTGTCTGGGGGTTAAATTTAATTTCATTTGTGGTGCTTGCTGAAGCAAACACTATACCGTTGCTCATACTTAAGCTTAGGGAACTTGGCACATTGGAAATGAATGATATTGTTCAAGGATAGGTGTGCTATATTACTTTTACAAACAATCAAAATTATGATTTTCTGTCAGACAAAAAAAAAAAAACACTTGAAAAATCCTGTAGACTTACAATGGAGGGATGTGAGCCATATCTAAAGAAAAGGCTTGACGTTTGCCTCTATTTACAACCACCCAGAATACCCTAGAAACACCCTAGCAACCACAAATAACACCCTAGTGACGCCCTAGCAACCACCCAGAAGAACCTAGCAATGCCCTAGCAAACAACCAAAACACCATAGCAATTACCACACCGCAAGACTCTTCAGTCTTAAAGCAGCACAACAGTCCCAGATCTGGAGTAGTATGCGGGCAGGAAAGCCTTTACATTCAGCACAACCTCAACATGCATAAAAACTTCTTAAGAGACCTGAAATCTGATGATTTTAAAGAAAGCTGTGTAAAATCCCTCCTCCATTGCAAACCCATCACATGGGCGCCAGAGTGAAAGCGCTGGAAGAAAAGGCCGCCATTGTGTAAATGAATAGAGGCCTGTATGCGCCATGCTTTGACATTTCTATAAATTGAGAAATGATGGTTTATAAAGCTTACGTTTGTTTTCACAAGAGTTTGAACTAGAATGAAGGACCTCAAGAGCTCAACAATGCAGCGTTTGTCTTTGCCTGGCCTTGTGGAAATTACTAAATAGATAACCCATAACAGATTACCCATCACTGTGCTTTCAGTGCTACTGTTTGGGCTTCAATCTTTCAGGCTAGGATAAACTGTCCTCCATCAGCTGTAATTGTAAAGCCCAGAATTCCTGTTTGTATTTAACAATGTAATGTGATATATGGGATAGAATTCAATAAGATGAGGAATTTTTGGGAGCAGGAGGAACCTCATTCCTGATTACTGCAGAGAACAGATCTTCTTTTCAACACATGACAGATTGCAATGGGCGCCATTGTTTTCTTCACAAGAACAAACATGCGCTACAGCACCATCTGCAGGCGACAGCCAGAAACTGCAACATTGTCTAAAATCTAAATGGACAAGGTCATTGTAAATGGCAGACTCAACAAGGAAGCAAATAATTCAGTTGTATCAATCAGGGCTGCGTTTCACAAAAGCATCTTGTGCTAAGTTGATCATAGAGAGCATTGGAGCCAGTGGATCTACGATCTACTTAGGCTTAATATGCTTTTGAGAAACGCAGTCCAGGGTTTCCAAAGACTAGCACTAATATTAACCACAGTGTTGGGTAAGTTCTAAAAAAAAAAAAGTAAAAATTAACATCTTCAACAGTGTAATTTGATTACTGTACTAATTACTCCCTCTAAAAAGTATTGGATTACTTATTAATAATTTTTTATAAATTCCATATTAATCTCGACATGTTGAACAATACAAGGATAAACACGAAACTGCACTTTTTATTCTTTCAAATAAACAATTGCAATAAATTATTCTTGAACTGACCAAAGTGTGTAAAGGGAGAAGATTACATTAAAAACACATTTAAACATTACATTTTGATGTTAAATCCACTATTGTTTTATATAGATGCAGTATTTAATGCAATTATATCAGAAGTAACTGTAATTAAATTACTGAAAAATTAAGAGTAATCCTTTACTTTTTCAACAAAAAAGTAATTAAATTACAGTAATTAGATTACTTAGTAATTAATTACACCCAACACTGATTAACCATAACAAAACCAAATATTCAAGATGTTTTATCTACAATGGTAAAAAAAAATCCCAAAGCTTTAGAAGCATTTTAAATATCAGCGGGTAAATAATAATATAAACACTAAAAATACGATTTTTTTTTTTTATGCAATGAATAAATGAAAAGTTTCATACTTTCATAAATAAATAAAATTAAAGGTTTAAATATAAGGTTTAATTAAAGGTGCAATATGTAATATTTAGGAGGATCTATTGACAGAAATATAATATACATAACTATGTTTTCAGTGGTGTATAAAGACCTTACATAATGAACATTATGTTTTTATTACCTTAGAATGAGCCATTTCTATCCACATACACCGCGGGTCCCCTTACATGTTAAGCCGCCATTTTGTGCCGGCCTGTTTCTACAGTAGCCCTAAACGGACAAACTGCTCTACAGAGCACGTTTGCCTGACTGGCTACTCTCTGCTGTCTCAGCCCCCGTCCACACGGAGACGCATTTAGGTGTATACGCTAAAATTTTGTATCGTATAGGCGTTTCGTCCTGACGAATCCGGCATTTTCAGAAGGTGAATCTGATCTTTTTTTAAACTGGGTCCCAGAGTGGATAAATCTGAAAACACCGCCCTTGCGTTTTCGTGTGTACAGCCTATCCGTATATTTTGTGAAAAGATGATGTAATCACCCCACGTGTTGACCCTAGTCAGACACCACTAACATCTCAAAACAGCAACAACAACAACAATAGCAGACTCTAGATGCTTGTGTTCGTGCTGCAGAAGCTACTGAGCCAAAATAAAGCGTTATTTCAAAGCTTTACTAAAGTTTGTATACAGTCCGCAAGGTTTATGCGCATGCTCCAAGTCTTAGTCTCTGTTTTAAGTGTATCTCTGTGGCAGAATTACAGCGCCACATACTGGTCTGGCATGTATACTACATAGTTTTGAGCCGGTTTCAGCGGTTTCGTGTGTACGCAGATATTTCTTGAGACAAGGAAAAAAAAGATTGGATAGGGAAAGATCTAGCTTTGTGTGGACGGGGCCTAGGACGACGACATATTTGTAATGTGTTGGCCACCGTAGCTTCTCTTTATTGCAATTCTCAACCTCACCGTTAGATGCTGCTAAAACCATCTCTACACTGGTTACCCATTAAGTTCCGTATCGATTTTAAAGTATTGCTAATGACCTATAAGGCTCTAAATGGTTTAGCTCCTGTGTACTTAAAGGTGGTACAGAGGATCTTTTCGTCGACTGAGTTTTTAAAATGAGCGCATGCATAAGAACAACCCCCCTCCTTCACAGCTCTTTTCAAGGGAATGCCTCCCAAAACTTGTGCACGAGTATTGGAACACGAGTGTTTACCACCGGCATTCGCTGTGTTATTAAGCCGGGCACACATTTAACGACTAGCTAAAACATTCTAAGACTATGCTCAACACACAGCGATTGTTTCCTGCTCCTGAAGCAGATTTATATACTTTCACATGGAATTTGAACACCGACTGTAATCGCAGACTGAACGCAACTGGCTCTGACTGGACGCGTTTGAGCGCGATCAGTCATAAGTATCAATTTACATTCATAATCGGCCTTACAATCGTTAAGTGTGTGCGCGGCTTTACTGGATTCATTATGTCGGACTCACCGCAGGTAACTCATAATCTGCAGTTGTTACTCCTGTCTCCTGACAAAAACATTGCATGCGGCGCCTGTGGAGTGTGGAAAGTTACTGGAGCGCGTAGTCGCGCGTCTCTCACAAGGAACGTCATGGCAGTGATTGACAAGCCAGAGGGCCAATCGTTTATGCGATGATCACGTAAGGCCCTACCTCGTGCACAGATGATGTATATTAATAATATTCCTTTCAGTGCACCTAATAAATAGTCTTTTATCAGTTAGTAAAGACAGTTTCAAGTAATATTGCAAAAATGTATAAAACAAAACATCCTCTTTAGCACCTTTAACTGATCTTCTATCGCCCTACAATCCTTCACGCTCTTTAAGATCACAAAACTCTGGATTTCTGGTTGTACCTAACTCTAAGTCCACTAAAGGAGGGAGAGCGTTTTCTCATTTGGCTCCGAAACTCTGGAATAGCCTTCCTGATAATGTTCGGGGCTCAGACTCGCTCACCCAGTTTAAATCTAGATTAAAGACGCATCTCTTTAGCCAAGCATTCACATAATGCATCTCATATCAGATCAATTGCACATGATTATCTTAGCTTAATGTTATGAACAGCAGCTACGCTAATTACTCTCCATTTGCTTTTCTGTTTTGCCTCGGGACACTCGTCCCGAGGTGACTAGAGAGGACATCAGCTTCAGTTTGGATCCAGCCTCTTAAGAAGACCTCAGATGACCAACACCTATGAAGAGACGGCGCCAACTCCTGCAAGGACTTCAGAAGACGCAATCATCTGGATCAACATGCACATTGCACAATTTCTATATCCTAATTATTGTTAATGTAATTCATTTTTCCAGGAGCTCATTGCTTCTACCTTCAGTTAAACTGCTAACAGTGATTGTAAATTAATTGCCGAAATTATTACATTATTTGCTAACTGCATTCTTTAAATTGTAATGTTGACATGCATTCTCTGTAAAGCTGCTTTGAAATGATATGTATCGTGAAAAGCGCTATACAAATAAATGTGAATTGAATTGAATTAAAATTTACACACTGCACCTTTAATTCAAGATTTTACCAATGAATACATTACACAGTATTTAAATCATTTTCTGGTAAATGGGAAAGTCCCACATTCTAACTCAAAAATTTCGCCCCAGTCAAAAAAAAAAATCCCTTATCAAATGGTATGATATTTATAGTCCAGCAAATGTCCAGTAACTGTGTGTGTGAACAGTGCTTTTATTTATAAAGGACTTCAAAAGTCTTGGCATTTGCCAGCATTACAATTTAAACGCTTGAACATGCTGGGCACACAATTACACGGCTCAATAACCTTCAGACATTATTATGTTTTCTGCAAGATCAAACCCAAACATGGATAGAAGGATGGGGAAATTGGACGATAAAATGCTTTTTTTTTTTTTTTTTATGTAAATATTTGTGCCAAAACACTTGGTCTGCATGTGAGATCCTGCACACATCCGCCACATTTAGCAGTCAGAAGCAGACATTCGGGTTTTAGGGCTTCCTACGGCTCTCTCCAAACATAAACTCATGCACATGTGTGGAAATGAGTAAACAAAAGCTCACCAAACTTTTTCCATTCCCCAGGGATCTGGCTTTAATGTGCTTTGCATCTGGTTGTTTTTGTACAGTAGAGCAAGTGGTTCTTCCATGACAGCCTTGCTATAAATTCCAGCTTTATGATGACATACTTTGTGTCTGGCTTCTTTACAACTCAAGGCTTCCTGTTTTCAACTGCAAACAAGATTTGCAAGACACATGGAGGCCCGAGACAATTCACTTGATCACCACAAGAGGACACCATTTAGCTATGTGCACTGCTTGTGTAAATAATTCACTGCATAACCTTGAAGAAATTGATGTTATTCTAAAATGTTTTTCATTTGATGGTGATAGAAGTATTCTATTTATATTTGATTTAATTATTATAATTGCCCGTTACTACATACATAAAGTCAAGTGGAATGAAAAAATGCCAAATTTTGAAGAATTTAAAATAGATATTAAAATATATTTAGAGACAATATCTACAAGTAAAAACTTGAAAGCAATAAAAACTATGCAGTTCTTTAATAGATACAATTTCATGTAAAATGCCTTTTTTTGTTTGTTTCTTTTTGTTTTTTTCTATTTTTCTATTTTTTTAATTTATGTTTTTTGTATTACCCCTGACATGTATGGTTATATGTACTCTTGTTTGTAAAATAAACTCTGTTCTTGTTAATATTCAATAAAAAAAATAAAAATAATTCACAGCAGATGATTTGGGTTATAGAAACACAATAATGGCTGAGAATGCAGTGTGGAAAATGGTCATGGTTTAGTGGTCAGATATATCTTTGAATAATACTACCAGATATATTTTATTCCATCCTTATATATAATATTCCATCCTTTAATAAAGCGAATTAAAAAGGCACAACACGAGAAGCTTCTATGAGCATTTTCGTAATCTGCTGACGTTTGTGCGTATGCGTACTACGTCATCAAGATCTGCGTTGTTGCAGAGTCACTCTGGAGTGGTTGAGTGTAAACAAGAGACTAGCGAGAGAAAAATCTAGGATATTGTGTATGATTTATTGATTACTTCCAATAGTTGTGAGTAGTTACTACTTTTACGTAGTATTTAGGTCAAGTTATGCCCGAGGACAGCCTGTCATCGGGCGGTTTAAAGCGAGTTTTCTCACAGATATCGTTTCTGCACGCTGGCTAACGTTAGCCTGTTAGCTTTGTGAGGACACAGACCCTCATAACAGGAGAAACAATCTCCTATATGTCTGGGCTTTACACGGAGTTAGGTCCTTTGGCCGTGAGTATATTTCTCTACTGGTCCATTTTTGCTGATTTGTTTTGGTCAAGTAAAGTTGACAGAATGTAAATCGCGCCACTCAATGCTAAGCTAAGCTTCATTATGCGAATTGTGTATGAGATCAGCGTTTCATTACATGAGACACAAGTTGTCAACTACTGCAGTGTGATTAAATATGAATAATAAAGGAAATTACAAAGTTGGATTGTACTTGAAGACTGCATTTAATCAGGTCGATATTTTATAACATTATACTCATATAGTTTTTATAACCTTTATAATTTATTCAGGGGAAATTACAAGATGTCTGTGTTGTTTCAGTCACTACAGTCTTTCTTTACTATATTCTTCTAATTGTTTGAAGCCTTTGTTAACGATTAGAAGTAACTGAGTGTGTTAAAATATGGTGTTAAAGTTGTTGAGATCTATAATTATTAACTACTATAAATATTTTGGTTTGTCATAACTGCTCACTTGTATTATTCTCTATGGTTTTGGTTTCAGTTTTAAGGCTGTCTAACATTATGGCTGCTGTGGAGAAAGTAGAAAAGGAGTGTGAGGAGGAGACACTACAGACGGCTTTTAAGAAACTGCGTGTGGATGCTGAAAGGTTTGTTGTCTTTTCATTTGTTTCAGTTTGTCTGATAAGTGAAATTGATGCTCAATCTTTTGGCAGAGAGGTTTTTTTTTACTGTGTGGGTAATTGCATGCATTTCTTTCCAGTTCCACGACCGCAGTCCGTGTCTCTGAGTCTTTGGCTTCCAGATTGGTTGTTCGAGGCAGTCCGGATGGAGCCAAATCCAAGATGACCTCTTCGAAAGATAACTGGCTTGGGTAGGGACCACTTTAAGTTAACCCTGAAAAGCCTGATATATGAAGAAATCAGTCAGAATTTTTGTTTTAAAACTTAGATTATTGAATCTATTGGATGGTTTTTTTTTTTCCAAATCTTAAGAAAAATATGTTTTGTATCATATTTGATACTTCAGGCATTTATATTAAAGTGACTTGACTTGTAACCAAGTAGGGTGTCCCATACTTGGAATTTGTGCTCTGCATTGCATACACACACACCATGAACACACACCCAGAGTAGTGGACAGCTATTTTTGCTGTGGCGCCTGGGGAGCGATTGGGGGTTAGATGGCTTGCTCAAGGGCACCTCAGTTGTGAGTAATGAGAGTGGAAAAGAGCGCTGTTCGTTCACTCCTCACGCCTACATTTCCTCCCAGTACTGAGACCCAAACCCATGACATTCGGGTTATAAGTCCGACTCTCTAAAAGTCCGCCAGCAGACTTATTTATGCTCTCCTATTTATGTGGCTCATATAGTATAATATATAGTGAAAATATGGAGCTCACATTCAAGGAAGAAAAAAACATCAATTTTATTCAGAGGCCCAAACTGAGCAAATCGGTGCAGATGTAATTTATATGGCCAAAAAGTAAGATGAAATTCTGATAGCTTGTAATGTAAATCATTGAGATTTTTATAACTGTATAACAAACTACTTGCATAAGAAGTGAAGTGAAGTGAATATTTATAAGAAGCTTATAAATATTCATTGTTTCTGTCTCTCAATAATATGTCTTAGTAAGATATTTAAATGCTAAAAAAAAATTTCAAAGCTCTGTAGGTTTACAGGGTTAGTTCTCCCAAAAATGAAAATAATATCATTAATTACTCACCCTCACGTCGTTCTACACTCGTAAGACCGTCGTTCATCTTCAGAACACAAATTAAGATATTTTGATTAAATCCGATGGCTCAGTGAGGCCTGCATTCACAGCAATGACACTTCCTCTCTCAAGATCCATAAAAAACATATTTAAAACCGTTCATGTGAGTTCAGTAGTTCTACCTTAATATTATAAAGCGACGAGAATACTTTTTGTGTGCCAAAAAAAAACTAAATAATGACTTTTCAACAATATAGTGATGGGCCGATTTCAAAACACTGCTTCTGAGCTTTACGAATCGAATCAGTGATTTGGATCTCCTATCAAATGGCTAGACTGCTGAAATCACGTGACTTTGGCGCTTCGAATCACTGATTCGATTCGTAAAGCTCCGAAGCAGTGTTTTGAAATCGGCCCATCATTATATTGTTGAAAAATCATTATTTGTTTTTTTTGGCTAACAAAAAGTATTCTCGTCACTTTATAATATTAAGGTAGAACCACTGAATTCACATGAACTGTTTTAAATATGTTTTTAGTACTTTTATGGATCTTGAGAGAGAAAGTACCATTGCTGTGAATGCAGGCCTCACTGAGCCATCGGATTTAATCAAAAATATCTTAATTTGTGTTCCGAAGATGAATGAAGGTTTTACGGGTGTATAAAGACATGAGGGTGAGTAATTAATGATATAATTTTCATTTTTGGGTGAACTAACCCTTTAATTGTGAGAGGCAAAACATATTATGCAATGCAGTTCAATGACAATTGAGAGATGAACAAATAAACGCTCCCCAAAAGCCTGATGCGTCATATTTGATACATTAAAAAAAAAAAACATTAATGATGTATGGATAATTAAGTAAATCGAAGTTGCTTCAGTCCAGTAAGTGTTCATCTTGAAATATTACTACTAACAATATAAGGTATTCTTGTGCTTACTTTATGAAAAACCAGTAAAGATTTCACAGCAGAAAGTCACCTTAAAAACAACCTGGAAAGGGGACATTTTCTAGGGCTGCCCCCTAATAGTCCGTTAGTTGTTGAGAAGAGGCTTAGTCGACCAAAGTTTTATTAGTCGCAGGGAAAAAAAATCCACAAGAAGTGGTGAAGTCACGTAGTCTGTGATGGACAGATCGTTACCAGCTGGACTAGGTAATTACAGTACATCGGGCAGGACATCCAAACGCTCATCTATCATTCATCATTCATCGACCTCAAATATGGCTTATCATCTGAAACATGTAAGTAGTAGCAACTTTACATGGCCACTCGCTTTTTTAATCTAGAAAAATGTGGGCTATTCAAGTGTTTGTGCGGAGCGTGGAAGCTGAATAGTAGCGCGCTTATTGCATGGCAGCTATGGAGGCGCCGGTGCGATCACTTGCACTAAAAATACTCTCATGTTTGGTCATACAGAAAAGAGTAATACATTTTTTGAATCCGTGAAGAGTCTACTTTTATTTGTGTGCACTCACAATAGCAAAACGTTGTGCTTTTGTAAAATAATGAAAGCAAACAGGGCCTGCTTTCTGCCGTCTCTCTCTGTGAACTTGAGCATGCCAAAAAAAAGAACCAAAACTCCATGTAAGCTTGCCTCACAGAGATGAAAAATATATCTATAGAAAGCAAAATGTCTACTTTTAAATGAACCAATTCAAATGGAAAACAAATATTCTCAGGTTATGTAATCCGTATAAAACGTATAGGCGCGTCCACTACTGCGGCGATGGCGAGTCAGCAACGTCAACTTTATCATTGTAGCCAAAAATACAGAAAACACTAGCTTATCAATTAATTATTAAAATGTTAAAGCAATCTCCTTGCTGTTTTTCCATGACACACTCATAATCATTACTTCTGCCGGTGCGCTGTGGTTTTATGTGTGCGCTTGAGTGCTGATTAGGCTCTTTATTATGAGTTATATTGTTCATTAATAATTTTGCTAAAAGGTATAAATACTATATTAAACTATTAATTTAATTAAAGGGTAGAAGGCATGTAGTTGATGATGTGCAACAGTTTTTCAGCAACGTTATGATCATGTTAATAATTTAGAGGCCTTAGAAATTCATGTCGAATATGGCACAGTAGGCTTTATAGGGTTAAAACAATAACAACACAAATATACCAGTAAATATAAATGTTTTCCCCTTTATTTTTTTACTATAGATGCACAAGAAAGTCATCCAGAGGAGTTGTGAGAAGTCAGAGACGACGACGATCAAAATCTCCGATCCTTCATCCTCCGAAGTTTACCTACTGCAGCAAAATGTCTCCCCCTCCTGGACACCTGAAACACAAGACCCCGCCAGAGCCCGACGACACCAGCGCTGTCAAGAAAGAAGGAGCGTTCTCTGCTCCGTGCTCCACTGTATTCGGTGTCGTTGGGTATGAAACCCATCTCCCTTATCCTAAGGGTCAGGAATCACCCCTCAGTCCGAGAATGCCCTCGGATGACGAGAGCGCTCCCGAAAACAGGCCCGCTTTAGGATGTGGGCCGGGATCTCAGGAGGCGGGCGAAGGTAATGCTGTTCCGTCTGACTTTCAAACTCTGTCCAAGTTGCAGGAAGCCGGTCAGTGCCCGTGTGGGCAACGAGAATGCCAGTGTCCTGGTTGGCAGGGGGTCGAGGTTTACTCATTCACCGGCCTTCGAGATGTGATCTCCGAATGTGAGCGAAAGCTGCCCAGCCCGCAGGACAGTTCGCCAAACAGCAGAACTTCCATTGGGAGTAATAACGGAACTTCCAGCTCCCCTCGTTCTTGTTCCGAACAGGCCCGCGCCTACGTGGATGACATCACAATAGAGGACCTTTCCGGATACATGGAATATTACCTTTACATCCCCAAGAAGATGTCGCATATGGCTGAGATGATGTACACCTGAAACATTAAATTTAATGAAGCAAATTGAAGCATTATTAAAGATGGATAATGGGTACTTTTAAGGAAAAAAAAAAAGATTGATTTATTTAAAAATAATAATAAAAGGTAGTATTGAAGATGTTATCTAAAAGCAATTCTTCTTGTTTTGAGGATCTATGATGTTTGTTCTTTCTCCAGAACATCCTGACAACACATGCTGACTAAGAATCATGGGAGCATGACTCATTCTGTGATTTACTGCTAACTTTCCTTTGTTTTTGTTTGATTTTTCTTGTAAACCAAACATAACAGTTGTCATTTTAAAGTTGCCAAAGGTCTATCCCAGAGACTGCAGGTTTGATTTCACTGATATATGCAAACTTAAACAATGCCAAGTAATATTTCTGTCCACCGTGACCAAGGATGTGATGTCATCTTAATTCTCAATAAAACAGCATTTTGGGGGATTGTTTGTGATGTTTGTTGTCTTAGATGTCTTGCTTTGCATCTTAATGCTGCTTTTGTGAATGAGTTACCAAGATGTTTTATTTCTGTAGCAAAGGAATAATAAATTATATTGCTTTATGTATTTTAAGTAATAAATTGCTAGTTGAATTTTAGTCAAAATAATTGTAATTCTGGGCACTACTTTGCTGTCTTCACCCATAAATGGCTTTAATATTAAAGAAATGAAAAATGAAAAAAAAAGAATCATAAAAATAACAACAATTGAAAGGATATAATGTTATACTTGCATGCGTTTATTATGCAAGTAACTTGCAGTTTTTATTTTTGCTACATAAAGATAACACCACCATAAACAACACATTTGTTCTGAATCACCATTAAACTGGAATGAAACTTGACCTGCCATTAAGCTAGTGTTAAACTAGTACTGCATGATTGTGTAATCCTGGAAAACACGTCATTTTCTGACGTAATTTTAATCATGTTCCTGTAATGGACACTAGGGGGAAACACTGGACCATTCATTCACTTTCACCCCACATGCTGGAGAGATGGAGATCTCACTTAATCACAAAGAAATCTCAAACATCACACAAACCACAAATGCAGAACAACCGATTTAGTTGTTATTATTTTCTTAGATTATATAGTTATACAGTCTTGATCTTGAGACCACATAAATGTGGTTTTCGTCTGGGCCTGGGTCTCGAAACAAAAAGTTTGTTCTGGATCTCGGCCTATCCGTAGTGAACTTGAATAGAAATTCTGCAATAAATTGAGCATTTTCTTTGCTTTAGGACATTATGATTTTTGAACTGACAGGATTTGGGCCTCAGGTTTGGATGTAACCATATACTCAAGGATGGGCGGACCAAATGTAATAATAATTTAAGATTCAACCATTCAGAGCCTCATTACAGTCAAGTGATGGAAAGTTCGGATCATTTTACTGACTCTCTCGTTCATCAAAATGAACGAATCTTTATTCGAATCATTTCGTTCATTTAAGTGGCTTTAAATATTATACTTTTAACAGCCAAATTCCCCGAACACATCCACCTACGCAATCCTGATCATATTCCGAATTAAGAAATCATTATAATTCAGCCTAATTTACAGGGAACATAAATAATTACTTTAATTCGTTCATTTGTCACATGACAGACGCAACGGATCGCATCACGCGCTTCTTTACAGTGATAAACAGGAAAATGATTCAAAGAGGCTGATTCATTTCGGCTGTACAGAGAAAACTGTCATTGTTCAGCTGAAGGCAGTCAAAGTTCAGTGCTGATTCAGTTCCAAGGTAAAGATAATCACTATTTAAATTAGTTCATTTAATCTGTAAAGCAGTTCTGCAGAAAACGTCATCAGCTCAGTTCAGTTCTCATCCAATAGTGTCAGTGCAGTCAAATCAGTAATATTGTTTAATATTAAGTGTCAAGTTTACAATAACTGTCAAATAATAATCAGAATATTCACTGTTTATGGTGATTATTGGGTCACCAACTCAGATTTACAGAAAATAATATGTAAACAGGTGTTCACCTGACTTATTCCAAACTGGTCCCCATGTTTACTTTCTCTAGCTCGGTGCACATGGGCCGGGGTCAGGTGACTTTGTTCCTGTCAGTGGGCGAGACGCCCTAAAGGGCATTCCAGTGAGGCATACCTTGTGTTTCCAACCACGTCACAGAGACTCCATACTATCCCATGTGTTAAATGTCATGGCATAAGTCATCTCTCACTTATCTGTAACATTTACTCTGTATTTAGATGCAAGTCTAAGTCGTATTCAACAATCCACTTTGTTTTTTTCTGGTTTACTGATTTCTATTCTGTCTTTCTGCTCCTGTGAGAATGACTTGTAAGGTTGTATGGATTTTTACAAAAGGGGAACCTCATCAAAGCATACCAAGAAAAGCTATGGAAACACACAAAAGGGTCTGTTGGATGTTGCCAGTCAACAAAAGCTGCCCAGCTAACCAGTTTGCCTAATAATCAAGCCTTTTGTCAACCAGATTGAAAAAACACAGGGAATTGTGCTGGGAGAACATGCAGCCTGAACATGTGCCACTGCTTGTTGTTTGTTTGTCTGAAATTGTTCAGAGCTCATAAACTTTGTCTCAGATGTTTCTAACCTATAAAAATGACGTTATTAAGAGTACAGAGCTATAAAATGAATGTGGATGGCAGCTCGGATGATTTGGGAGAATTTCATGAGAAATGTTTGAGTTCATACTGTGATCTCTGATTTTCTTGGTAAATGAAAGCACAGTTTGAGACGATTTTAAGTTCTGAAACTCGAGAGATTATTTTCAAATTATTGCAGTTATTCTTTGTATTATTATTCATTTCACCAATTTATTCTCATATTTATTTGAAGTCAAACATCTAAAAAATCAGGTGGTTTTAACAAAGATTTCTATATTTCCTCTCTATTCAGTGTCAGAAGAAACAAGATATTACAGCGAGATTTCATTTCTTGTTCCTCCTTTACACGTAATAAAATTTTTGTGGTTTGTTGGTGACATTTCTGGTTCACACATCTCATGTATTTCAGATATGCATGTTTTGACCCTGCAAAGTCTGACATGAAATAATAGATGTTTTTTTATGGAACAGTTTATTGAACCTTTAGACAAAAATAAATATAAAAACTTTGCATATGTCTTTTGTTGAGTATTATATTTGATACACCAGTCTTTTATTTTTATGACTCTTATACTAAGATACAGTAAGAATATGGAGCTTAAGGAAAAAAGGAAAGGAAAAAAACACTTCAGTTTTACTGAGTAAAAATAGTCAATTTGGTGCAGATAGTATTTATACGGTCAAAAAGTAAGATGAAATTCTGATAGCTTGTAATGTAAACCAATGAATCTTTATACCAGTACTTATATAAAATGCATGTAACTATCAGTTGTTACTATATATCTCAATAATGTCTTAGTAAGATGATATTTAAATGCTTAGTTTTATGATCAAAGCTCTGTAGATTCAAAATAATGCAACACAATAAAATGATGATTGAGAGATGAACAAATAAACCTTCCTCAAAAGCCTGAGGATCTTTGTGATACATTTTAACATGACTTTTCTAAAAAATTGCATGATATATCGGCCACAATATCGGTATATTTATGGTATAGCCTATATATATCGGCCGATATATGTTTATTTTTATTGTTATCATTATCGGCCTGATAAGAACACTTAGTCGATAAATAATGGATTATTTCCTTCAGCTGACACTTGTTCGGATGCGCACTGTTCGTAATGATGGTTTTGAATTGACCCTTCGCAGGGAGTTTGATTGACAAGCGATCTAACCTATCAGAACGCCGAATCCGCCATTTTGTCCGACAAAGCAGTCAGGAGTTAGAAGATTAACCTCGGTGGACTTAAACTTGAAAAATGGTGTGTATTTACATCTTTCCGCGTTTGAAACAACATGAACTAGTTGGAAGAGATGATCGGTTCACGAGCCGCTTGAGCTGAGGCGCTACAGCAGTCTGTCACGACATATTAAAGAGCCACAAAATGGTTTTTATTGTTTGAATTTCTTAAAAAACTACACAGTTTGAAAGCTGGGACTTTGTCCAATATCATAAGTAACCTGCGCTGTCATGTCTGTCGACGTGTTGTTAGTATCCTCTTTGCTCCAAGATGTATTTTACACTGCATGTGGCGTGAAAGCGCCACGGCTTGTCGGACAAAGCAACAGTAACTAAGGGGGGCGGGTCCTTGCGAAGGGTCAATTGCTTGAAATATGATTGAAATCACTTCAAAAAGGAAAATACGGAAAAGTGTAACATGTACGGCGCAAGTCTGTCATATAGGCTACATAAAATTATAATGAGAACATTATAATTGTGTGCTTGGGACATGCAAGACTTTGTTTTTGTAATCAGGCTCTCAAAAATTATAGAAAAATTTGGATTTATATTTATCGGCTAATATATCGGTTATCGGCTTTCAAATATAAAGAATTATCGGTATCGGCCAAAATTTTCATATCGGTGCATCCCTATAAAAAATAATGTATGGATAATCAAGTACTCAAGAAGTTGCTTCAATCCAGTAAGGGATCATCTTAAAATAATACTAACAATGTAAAAGTTATTCTTACGTTTACCTTATAAAAATCATTAAAGATTTCACAGCAGAAAGACACATGAACCACGACCCGAAGGTAGAAATTTTTACTAAAAGACCTTTTTCTTGCTAAAAAGTATGAACTATCAGTCAGACAACAAAAAGCATGTTGTAGATTGTGTGCAACAGGTTTTCAGCAAAGTTTTGATCATGTTTTAGAGGCCTTAGTAATTTAGAAGCCTTAGTAATTTGCTTATCAAATATAATACAGTAGGTTTTATAGAGTTAAAAGTGCTGCTGTCACTCGTAAACTTTGTGCACCGACTGGTTCCTGTAATGTGACTGTGCTGGTTTTGTTCAGACTTGTCGCCTCACCTGCAGTACCCCTCACCCCCACCTCGTTCCCGTCCCTCCTGGCTTTGCTTCTTTTGTACGCTGGAATGTTTGTACTTGAATCCTCAGTGCATTCAATCACGGACTCAGGAGAGGGAACGCCATTGTTCCATCCTGGTGGGATTGCGTCCCCCTCGGGAGACTTTTTTCATGCAATATAATATGTTATTTTTTAAAGGTGGCTGCACAGATTGCCTGATGATGAGATTTTAACCAATGATGGTAGAGGGTCGTTTTGATGAGGCATGAAATGACTGATGAGATCATTTTCAGATGTTTTCCAATTCTAATTAGGTCCACTTTCATATATGGCGATAATATGGAAACATTTGATTGAAGTGTGGGGGAAAATATATGTCCATATGGAAAAGATTATGCACCAGAATTGAATACTTAGGGTTAGGGGTTTTGAATTAACTATATAATCACTAGTAACAGTGATACTTTGCTTAGCAAGACCTACTAATAATATAAAAAGTCATTTTACAATGTTTAGATGGACTTTTTGACCCAAGCTACTTTTTCCCATGGTGTAGGATGAATGGTCATATGGAAGTGTTTAGGGTGGCACAGCTATAGCGCGGTTCTGTCGCCACTCAACCCACAGCCACCCTCACAGGGGCATGATCCTAGCAACTGGGGGTCAAAGGTCAGCAGAGTTGAGTGAGACTGGAAAGATCCAGATCTCAACCCTTATAGATCGCTCTGATGAGTCTGTATGTGTTTTTGAAGGGTACAACCACTCATTTCTCATTCTCCTTTTTTTCTGCTTCAGCTGAATTTGGGGAAATGCTCAAATTTTATAGCCATGTAAGTTAGTTTACATGTATTTATATTTATATAAAACTCTCTACCCTGGCATGTTCATAATAAAATCATCAACAAATCTCATGATATTGTTTATATCTAAAATAATGTATTATAAATTAACCATTTGCATTAGCATTACAGTTGGTATGAAATGAAAATCCATGCATAAGATTCTTTTCTCTCTTTTTTTTTGACCTCATAACGTTTAATCGAAATAGATATTTTGATGAAAATGACAGACTTTCCCTGCTTTATCACTGATTAAAACAAGTAGCACTATTTGAGTACTTCAAGTGTTTGAGTGCAATAAAACATTTTCTTAATCAGTATTTTTTTCGTTTTTCATCTACAATAAAATACTTTTAATTGTCTCAATTAGCAAATTGTTCTTGTTTTAATCATGAACCTGATTAGCAATGCACTCTAAACCACTCATAACACCTTAGCAACCACAAAAACCTGGCAAACAACCAACCATTTTCTATGGAAAATGTTAAGTTTTCAACAAGAGATACAAATCTTTTATCTTTTATGTCTTTTTTAATTTTTCATATTCAATTTGTAATATTAAAATAATATATTAAATAAAAATATTAAATGTATAAAAAGTTTAATAGTAAATAGATATTCATAAAATATGCTAATCGAGTGCTGTCAAATCGATTAATCGTGATTAATCGCATCTAACAAAAATGTAAATGAGTGTGTGTGTGTATACATATTTATACACACACTCACTCACACACACACACACACACACATATATACACCCACATATATTTACAAACTTTTATGTTAGATGCGATTAATTGCGATTAATCGATTTGACAGCATTAATTAAAACAATGCCAACAGAACACTCACTAATCTATTTTGCTGTCCTTATATCGTTCAAACACATATATTTGTATTATATTTCCTTTTTAGTTATAACAGCCAAAAGAAGGGGGTTAAAATAGTCATTTTATGTAACATAAATCAATCCCTTATTTAACCCAAAAACAAACATTAAAGTTTAATTTTGTCCTTAAAAATTGATTTCATTTGAGCCCATGCATGGCATCTTTAAAATAATTTTAAATAAATATGTAAAAATGCACTGTTTGTATTTTAATTAGATGTATAAGACTCCATTACAGATTTCATAAGCATATGAAATACAGATGAAAGCACTCGCGGACTTTGATCTCCAATCTAATGCATATTAAAAAGGTGAATAAACATATTCTGTTGTAATTAACAGCAATTCAGTTGCAAATGAAAGTGCTGGCATTCATCTGGCTTATGATCAAAGATCAAGTTGTTCTGATTACTTTCTAAACTACCTTCTAATGAGCTGTGTAATGTGAGAGGAAACGTGTAAAGTCAACACAAGTCTCTCTGTTCACTGACTGATGAGGTGAGACTTTCTTATGCGGTGATGCTTAGCAGAACATTGATTGCATCAAGCACTTAATCATGATCATCTGTATGACAGCAAGCTCAATGCTGGTAGATGCTGGCTCGTTTTTAAGTGTCTCATTGCTTATCTATTCTAGTTCTGCCTGGCAGACCAAAACATCAGTATCAACTTTTTTCAAGGTCAGAAACACTGATATGCAAAGCCACCAAGTTTTCAGTATCAACAAACATTTCCCATCAAATAATTTTTTAGAGTATAGAGCTATACATTTATTTGATGATAAATGTTTGTTGATATTGAAAATTTGATGTCTTTGCATATCAGTGTTTCTGACCTTGAAAAAAGTTGATACTGATGTTTTGGTTTAAAAGAGTACATTCCTCTCATTTAGTTCTATTTTTTCAAAGAGCAACCTCAAAGCAATAAACTATACCTCAGATGTCCACATTATCACAGACTCAGATTCAAACCCCCATATCAGAAATACAAATTAAGCATCCACCTTATTTGGCAATGCAGAAGTTTGTTTGTTTGTTTGTTTGTTTTGAATGTGCAAGGTCTTCCAATAGAGTGATGGAACTATGACGTCACTTTGTAGGCAAATCGGCAGTTAGCATCTTGCTGGTTCCCTCGACAAAAACCCAATAGGATTTTCCCATATGGGGCAGTCGTGGGCTAATGGATAGAGAGTCGGACTTGTAACCCAAAGGTCATGGGTTCGAGTCTCAGGTCCGGCAGGGATTGTCAGTGAGGGGAGTGAATGTCCAGCGCTCTCCCCACCCTCAATACCATGACTGAGGTGAGACCCTTGAGCAAGGCACCGTACCCCCAACTGCTCCCCGGGCGCCGCAGCAATGGCTGCCCACTGCTCCGGGTGTGTGTTCACGGTGTGTGTGTTCACTGCTGTGTGTGTGCACTTGGATGGGTTAAATGCAGAGCACAAATTCCGAGTATGGGTCACCATACTTGGCCACATGTCACTTCACTCACTTCACTTCACTCATATAGGCTATTGGATTATCGCAAAAAAATAAGCTCTGTGATCAACAAAAGTTAATGATACTTACACAATTTTCACAGATGAACACTACTTTTATGACTTTTGAAGCCTAAATGCAGTCACCAGAAGCAAAAAGCTAAAGGTACAAACTACACCAACACTCTAAAAAATGCTGGGTTAAAAAAAACCAAGCTGGGTAAAATATGGACAAACCCAGCAGGTTGGGTTAAAAGGCACCTATTAGGCCCTCTTTCACATGATGTAATATAAGTTTTGGTCTGGTCAAGTTTCAGCTTAAAATACCCCACAAATTTGCCCCTATTTGGGGGTGAGCAAAAACACGCCTTTTACTATATTACTATATTGCTGGCTAAAAAAATAAATCCAAAATTGGTTGAAAAAAATGGCTGGGTGAAAACAACCCAATCCCTGGTTTTGTCCATATTTAACCCAGCAGTTTTTAGAGTGAAGGTCTCACGATTTCACTGTCACCAGTACTAAGCCTCCAACAACTCTTTTTCTCTTTATCAAAAAACATTTTCCCAAAAAGTTTGAATTAGAATTGTTTGTATGAGCGCAATAATAAGCATAACTAGGCTGTAAAAGTGGACTGAGCTTACCGGTTTGGCGTCATGACGTTTAATGTCGCCGACAGCCTCTGTAGTCCCATTTAGCCACTTGTTAGCAACCGGCATTTTCAAGACACTTAACAGCATTGAAAAGTCACAGGTAGGGTAATACTAAATGTATTTTATCTCATAGAATAAAACGTGAAAGTATCTTGAGCTTGTGTTAACCACAGACCTTATTTCAGCCATTTTAACCAAAACCCATTCAAAAAACCCATTGACATCGGGACGATGGAACCGGAAGTGCTAAAATGCTAACTCGCTTCCGGGTTTTGGCCTACAAAAATGCATCATAGTTCCACCACTCTATTCATTAGCGTAACTGGGCTGCGTTTAAGGCCATTTTTTTTATACCCTTCCCTCGCTAACATCTCTATGTCTCGTTCACTCGGATGTGCGTCATTGCTTACGTTGCACCAGTGCCCACTACTGGCGGAACCCTTGCACTGTGTGTAAATAACCCCTTGATCACTTGGAATCCGCACTGTAACATTCAGCTTAAGGTAGCTACAAGTATTATGTGGTTAAATGTCAAAATAACTCCAATATCATACACTAAGTGCGATCTGCTATGATGTCACAATCATTTTGCATTGTGGTCTATTGATCTGCCTGAAGTGTACATGAAATCTGTGTTCGAAATCGCCACCTATACCCTCATTCACTTTTCCTTAAATTAGTCAAATAATAGTCCAACTTGAGAGAGTGAATTGAAAACGAGTGAGTGAATTCAGACACTGAGTGCACCGGAAAGGCTGCCTCCTTTACATAGTTTGTGCTTGTCCTTTAATAATCATTTGAAACTTAGCAAACTGGCAGCTCCAGTAGTAATGAAAAGATTTATCTTAAACTCTGTCATGGAAACTAGCATGTATAAATCTTAATTAAACAATTTAATAATCAATTAAAAAGGAATTTATACCTGGATGGTATTACGCTGTACCCACATTGGACCAGCGGTTTGGAAAATGGATGAATGGATGATTCACCTGCGAGCGTCATCTTCTGGATTCATTCGACACGTGACCCTCACAGTACATTATGGGCATTCGCTAGTCGTTGAGTGTTTACAAAGTCTTTGCCATACATCGGTTGTACGCTTGTTATTGCGGTGCATTGTGGGATTGAATGAGTGCGCTCTAAAACGTCCACTATGGTTTTGGACACCACTGCAAATGGCTGCCCTTTCAAATAGTGCCCTATTTAAGGGTATGGGCGCGATTTCGAACACAGCCAATATCATACACTAAGTAGACTCACTCCCTCAGTTAAAATATGCATTATAAAATTTCATATATCTGCAGCACAAACATTAGAGCATGAGTAACACAGTTTAAGGTTAGAGGTTTGAAGTAAAGTGATGCTTGCTGTAGCAAACACCACTAATGAAAGCAAGAATCTTGAGAAAATGAAAAGCACCTAATTTTAGCAATAGAGAAGTATTAATAGAGCACACCAGAAACTCTTTTTATTTTTTCATGAAACCACAGAAAGCACCTGCCGTCTGCTCACTAGCAAAAAGCAGAACAGAAACTGACTCGGTTACATGCTGACCTTTTGCCAAAAAAACCCAGATTCATTGTAATAATGGAAAGTGCACAGAGAATTTTATTGTGTCCTCATCAGAATCATGTGGCTTGTAAAATAGAAACGCTCATTGTGCATTGAAATGTCACACCTGGCCGAGAGCAAAAAACGCGGCGGGCAGGTGAAACAGCAGAGAGACGTGTTAAGTGTCTATATTGTCTCCTGGGCATATAAACACGCTGAAATGGTAAAATGATCCATGTCAGAGTTTTTGCCTAACAAAAGCAGTGCCTGATAATCTTCCAGTAAAATTTGGAGTAGTATGACTCTATTCATCCAAACTCCACACCCTGAAACACATACGTGCATATGTACAATTTAGTCTTTTATTGTGCATTTTAAGGTATACATTTGTATGGTTCATGATAATCAATATGAATAATTTAATAAAATAACATTCTAATTATTTTAGAAGACACATTGATATACCCAGCTTACAGCTTTCTTCATACTGGACTAACTATTGTCTAATAAATTCCCAAAGGAATTACACCACAAGATACAGCAGAGCGCTGAGGTCAAATATCATTCCTGTGAAATCTTTTGACTAATAATTTATGGTTAGCTATTTTCTCATCAGGCAGTTCTCGGGCTGCGCACGTAAACTGTGGCTGACCAGTGCAGCACATGTGACGTTTCAGCAGGAAATTCCAGTCATTCCAAACAATTCCCCTATCACAGCTTTGCTCAGTTACCACATGGTGTTTCTTGTATCCTTTTCCATACTCAAACACACACACACACACACACACACACAATGTCTCCTGCTGTTTAACCCCCTATGGGCTTCCTCTTGAATTCCATTTTCTTGCATATGCACAGGACGTGCTGACGTCTCCGTGACTTTTAGCATGTGCTGGGAAAGGGAACTGCCATGTACTTTCTTCTATATATGGTTTGGCCGTGCGGTAGGCGGATGTGGGTGGAGGGGGTGAACTGGAGCTGTTGTGTGCCTGTTTTTATGGCTTATTGTCAACAAAGTGACCTTCTACAGCCTCTATCTCTTTCTCCATATGAATATGAAAAGGGGAAGAGTAAAAAAACTAAATGGAAAATTAATATGAGAGAGAGAAAATACACAAATGGAGTGAGGGAGCTGGTTAGATTAGAAAGAGCAGGAGTATGCAGTCCAAAGTTCAATGGAAATGGGTGGTGCTTT
>RJVU01057277.1:4131345-4144430 GCA_003731715.1 Anabarilius grahami
AACTCATCGTTCATCAACACAGATAGCAATTCTGTTACATCTAGAGCATTAATATGTTAATTATGTTAATGATAGAAGAATGTGGGTTGCACCCTTTTTAAACTGATGGAGGAAGATAAAGAAAAATAAACAAACAAAAAGTCAGCCAGGACAAAAACGTCACCCCTAACAGCGTTAACCTAATTGATGTAGGCCGCTCAAGAGAGATTGCGTAGCTTTATTGTTCTAAGTGTCTTCATTGGCATGTGTTTTTGTGATGAGTTTATTTACTTCGTAATGAGTACAAAAGCAACAACAAGCACAAACATCATCTCACGTGTAACGCCCCCTCAGGAGAAAGAGATTACAAGAGATTGTGTGCACTAAATACTTTTAAGATATCACTGAATACATTATAGTAACATTCCTCAAAGAATGACACAACCTCCACACACCTGCTCTGACTGCACACTAACCAGATATCTCACAGGGACAACACATCAGAAATGGGCCTCAAGTACAAAAACTTGAAAATGTAGTTTTAAAACAAAGAAATTTAGATTTTTCTATAAATTGGGGGAGGGGGGGGTACCACACACACACACACACACACACACACACACACATGCACACACAGATAGATAGATAGATAGATAGATAGATAGATAGATAGATAGATAGATAGATAGATAGATAGATAGATAGATAGATAGATAGAGGTACTAAAGACATCGTAGTGTCTTTAGTACTTTAGTCTTTAGTAGGATAATGACAGGGAAGAGAAAAGATTGTTGATTAAAGTCGTTATTTTTGTTTTGTTTTTGCACACAAAAAGTTTTCTTGTCGCTTCATAAAATTAAGGTTGAACCACTGCAGTCACGTCGACTGTATTAAAGGTGTCTTTAGTACCTTTCTGGACCTTGAAAGTGTCAGTTAAAATGCTGTTTATGGACGAGTCATATACCTCTCGGATTTCATCAAAAATATCATAATTTGTGTTTCGAACATGAACGAAGGTCTTACGGGTGTGGAACAACATGAGGGTGAGTAATAAATGACAGAATTTTCATTTTTGAGTGATCTAACCCTTTAAAACCTTAATTCGAAAGATTTTTGCTGCCAAATGAGTTCGTTAAACACAACTGTTTAAGTTTTGATGCCAAAACTTGGTATTTTAAGTTTTGGTAAGTTATGATAACTTTATTTCTTTATTACAGTTTTTCTCAGTCGCTTTGGCACATTTCTCAGATCAAAACATATATTCTCAAAACTACTTGTTCAACCACCACATCATCTAGTCACTTTTGCACATCATAAAAGCAGTTTCTCTTATTCTTTTGAACAAATTGCAAATGCTTTAGTACATTCAGGCAATTGTATGCTATTTTCTACATTATCAATTGTCATGTTGCTCAAAATGTGTTATATGGTTCTCTGTTGAATAATCTTTCCCCTCAAAACATCTAGTCATTAGTTCATCGCACAAGTCATTAAATGCAAAATGGTTGACCTAGTTATCATAATGTCAAGTATAGTATCTATACATTTCTATTAGACTTTTGTAAATGTGTCCTGAATTGATGAATTTTGCAGGTGAATCCTGAATTTCACTAATGTATTCAGGGAAATGTAAAGCATTAGATCAACCAATGACACAACCAGTTCTCTAAAGCAGCTAAAAGATGCATGTCATGAATCTTCAACTGGAAAGCATATATAGACAGAGTACAACACAAGAGTTTCAGTTTCGAATAATGGAAGAACAACATGGAAACAAACAGGGTCAACAGCTGGGAAGAAGAAGAAGAGTAAGGATGTGTGGTAGAAGGGTAGGGAGGCAAAACAGAGGAAGAGGTAGATAAGGCAAAGGGCGTAGGCACGTTTCTGGTGAAATGAGACCCACTATGAGGCCCCACTATTGTGAGCTACGTTCTCAATCATGATCATGGCTTATACGGGTCTAAATGTGCAGCCAAACGTTTGGAGAAAAACCTTTTCCTCAATCATTCAAGCATTTCGTAGACATAACAGGTATTTATTTCAGCAATGTGCACTGTACTCTAATATGGTATGCATGCTATAATCTTAATATTACAGTGGCATTTTTACACTTACAGTAGCATATTACACTTGCTTTACACTTACAGTATAGTAGGCTAAATGAACTTTATACAGATACATACTATATCACACACATACACATGAATACATATATACAGTGTATGTATATATAGTCTTGTCTTTTTTATTTATCACAAGGACATTTTACAGTAATTTGTTCACTGTCATAAAAACCATAGCCATAGTTTAGGCTACATCTGAAATTTTCATCACTGTTATATTGACAACATGGCTAAGCAATTTGACTGTTTTGTTCGAGAACAATGACAAAAGGACTTGTCATTCTGATAGCACTGATATGTTCATTGACATAAATACTTGCTTTTGAGAGATGAACTAAGGATTCTGAGCAAGTTCCAGGCTTTTGCAGGTAATCCAATATGTTGTGCTGTTTTTACGAATTATTTCGAGAAATGAACATACAGTTTTGCAAATTGTAAGGATGATTCGAGAAATGTACCAAAGCAACTGAGAAAAACTGTAATGACAACATTGGGGTTTACAGTGTAGATAGATAGATAGATAGATAGATATTTTATTATTTATTGTCATCACAGCCTAGTTGTATGGAATTTTTACTGATGAGCTCATCAACAATAAATTACATACACTGAGACAAAACATATGTTATCCCATCAATGACAAGGAATGAAATACAGATGCAAAAATCCCAGAGGAATTGAGAGCATGAACCATCCTACAATAAGTGCTGTTCAAAAAACATGAGGACTTAGTGTTGTATAACGTCACGCCACCAGCACAATCCAGACAGAAACAAAACATTATTACACAAAACAGTGAAGAGAGCAACACCACGTCGCCATGAAATGACGCCATCTTGATTTGTTGATTCATAGTTCAATTCACATAGATAGATAGATAGATAGATAGATAGATAGATAGAATACAAACACACGGAAGAAAGAAAAGAATCTAAAAGTAAAGGGACCACACAGAACTTTTTTCCCATCATAAATTCTTCTGCAATTGTGTTTTTTTGCTATGGAGGGGAGTTGTGAGATCACACACATACCAGCAATATGGCTACAGAAAATGATTAAACTTTCAAGCCCATCTAGAGTGTAATAAAAAAATGAAAAGCAAACACACACACAGCAGCGCAGGCACAAAGGCCTCCATTGTTGAGCTTGAATTGGAATGTGTGTCAGACTATGTCAGAGGTTGGGTGGAATTTGCTTTTTACACGGAGACAAAAGACGGACTATGACTGAGTGAAAGTCGAGGCGGGGATGTGGAGAAGACCAGCGTACAGCAGCACCGAGCCAGGCAATTCTCTCTAATGTACACCATGTGGATTTGATTGCCACAACTGCTTGAACGAGCTGACCCGAGCTGCAGTGTTTACTGCCTCTGCCTAAACTTTTCCATCGTTGTTCTTGGATCAGAAGCTGCTATAGAACCAAATGATTATCAATGACGGCAGAACAGCAGTGCCGACAACCAAATGCACATTACATTCATGCACAAACCAGTAGTCGGAACTGTATGTATCGAAGAATATGATTTGTAACTGGTCCGTTTGAAAAAAAAAACTGTAATGGAAAGTGAGATGCGAAAAGTCTGTTTCTAAGATGCTTTATGCGTGCAAATTTTTATTTGTGCATTTCAGGACTTTCAGGTAATAATATGCATCTTTATTTGAAATTATAAGGAACATTAAGCATTACTAAGTTGTAATGCGATATTAGATCATATCCTTGATTGATCGCTATTTTTGTTGTCAAAATTCCAGTTTCCCCCATGTCGCATTTCTCACATTGTATACATTCAATCTAGATGTATTTCCCTCCACACTCACAATCTTAAGGCAAATGCCATCTTTCAAAAAACATGTTAATCTCTTGCATTTTTCAGGACACTTCCATCAGGTTGTTTAAAATGTACTCTAGACCAGACTAAACAAATCATGGCTGAAATCAGGCCAGATTCTTCTCTCACTTCATAATACAGGACAGTCTGAGACCTCACGAGCACCAGGTCAGATATGCATATGTTACTTTTTACGATTTAGACCTTTCCACTGTTTTACAAGCAATCTGAAATTGCCGTAAACTTTGCTGTATGTGCAGAAGTGGAGAACATATAGGCCTACCATAATCATGCAAGAAGTCTTAAAGGGATAGTTCACCCAAAAATGACATTTCTGTCATGAATCACTCACCCTCATGTCGTTCCAAACCCGTAAGAGCTTCGTTCATCTTTGGAACACAAATTAAGATATTTTGATGATTTTTGACGAGGGTTTCTGAAGCACACATAAGCAGCAACCTCATTGTACCTTTTGAGGTCCAGAAAGCTACTAAAGACATTCAAGATTCAAGATTTTTATTTGTCACATGCACAATTATATAGAGCATATATAACCAGCAGTGAAATGAGAGACATTGTTAAAATAGTCAACATGACTACAGTGGTTCAACCTCAATGTTATGAAGCGACGAGAATACTTTTTGTGCACAAAAACTAAATTTGAACAAACAATTTTAACTGTTGTCATACGCAGTCGACGTAGTGAACGCAGTTCAGCGCTTCCGTGTTTACGTCCTAACGCCGGCTCAGTATTAATAAGCTCTGCATTGCGTTAACTACGTCAACTGCATATGACAGCAGTTCAAATTGTTAAATAAAGTCATTATTTTTGTTTTGTAAAAAAGAAAAAGTATTCTCGTCGCTTCAGAACATTAAGGTTGAACCACTGTAGTCACGTGGACTAATTTGACAATGTCTCTCAAAAGGTGCAATGACATTGCTGCCTATGTGTGCTTCAGAAACCCTCGTCAAAAATCATCAAAATATCTTAATTTGTGTTCTGAAGATGAATGATCGGTCTTATGGATTTGGGACGAAATGAGGGTGAGTAATTAATGACAGAAATTAGATTTTTGGGTGAACTAACTATTTAATACTGCAAGATTCCTCAGTGGACAAATATAACTCAGCAAGATCATTTAAAACAGGGGATTTTTATAGTTTCGACTTTGCATTAATAATGTCTGTTTAAAAGTATTAAAGTGATTCAGTGTATGTTATCTCTCTGAACTGCTGGTCAAGATTAGAATACATACTGGCCAATTTAGTCAAATGATTTGCTTTGCTTTTTAAACCGCACTTTTCTCACTAATAGTGAATTAAAAGTGGTTCTGCTGACTAACCTACTTTATAGAAATGCCTCATTGAAATCTTTGTGATAGAATATATTTCTGACTTTACAGAAATTAGAGGATTTAGATGAATAAAGTGGACTGGGGAGTAGAGATCTTTTCACTGACAGTGTCATGTTGTGACATGCAAACGTGTTTTCATGTTCAAAGCCATGCTATAGAATAGAAATGCTGCAATACGAACGAGAAAACTTATTCAGACATTTCCCGTTATTGTGAGTGGATGAGCACCAAACTGACACCATTTATTGGAAATGACAGCCATTAATTCTATGATGCAACACCACTTAAACCTGAATGTAACTGACATTTAGGTAAAGAAAAGAAAGGAAAATGAAAACAAACCCACTATTACCAAGATGGTTTGCTGGTTTTAGGTGGTCTCCCCAGCCTAGTCAGTTCGCTGAAGGTTTTTGGTCAACATGCTGAAAAGATAAATCTGAAAACCAGGCTGGGAGACCATCTAAAACCAGCTTAAAGGATTAGTCCACTTTTAAATAAACTTTTCCTGATAATTTACTCACCCTCATGTCATCCAAGATGTCCATGTCTTTCTTTCTTCAGTCGAAAAGAAATAACAATTTTTGATGAAAACATTCCAGGATTTTTTTCCATATAGTAGACTTGAATGGGCACCAAACAGTTGAAGGTCAAAATTTGTTTCACTGCAGCTTCAAATTGTTCTACACGATCCCAGATGAGAAATAAGGGTCTTATCTAGTGAAACCATCGCTCATTTTCTGAAAAAAATTTACAATTATATAAGTTTTATCCAGAAATGCTCATCTTGAACTAGCTCTCTTCTTCTTCTCCTCTATTAGAATTCCAACAGTGTAGACGCTGCTAAGTGTATTACTGCCCTCCACAGGTCAAAGTATGTACTAATTTTTATATGCAGTATGCTAGTATATAACAATTGGTTCAAACTTAGCAGCGTCTACACTCTTGGAATTCTAATAGAGGAGGAGAAGAAGAGAGCTAGTTCAAGATGAGCATTTAAGGTTAAAACTTATATAATTGTAAAATTTTTTCAGAAAATGAGCGATGGTTTCACTAGATAAGACCCTTATTTCTCATCTGGGATCGTGTAGAACAATTTGAAGCTGCAGTGAAACTAATTTTGACCTTCAACCGTTTGGTGCCCATCCAAGTCTACTATATGGAAAAAAAATCCTGGAATGTTTTCATCAAAAAATTTAATTTCTTTTCGACTGAAGAAAGAAAGACATGGACATCTTGGATGACATGGGGGTGAGTAAATGATCAGGAAAAGTTTATTTAAAAGTGGACTAATCCTTTAAACCAAGCAGCTAGTTTAGGAAATTCTGTCAGCAGGGGAGAAAAAAAAAACTACTTTATCTTTTTCCATAACTCCTACGGGAAAGAGGAAGAACTCTCAAAAAGTACGTATGTCAGTGTACGTCACTCAAACTTTCCATGAACGTCTTTTTGCTTTCCTAGCACTTCTTCCAAAAACTTCCTCAAAAATTCTAGTCATTCTCTTTTCATATCGGTCAATTAATGACAGAAATTTAGAACGTGAGCCATTTGATACTGTCAGAGGACGGTGGATTTTATATTGGTAAGCCCAAAACCCTATTCTAATAATCGTATAATTTCCCTTTTAACATTGTTCTCAGTCTGCATGGATTCGAAATGGTGTTATAAACCTGTTGCGTCTGGAGTTTCCGTAAACTACGTCATGTTTGATATGCCCTGATTGGCTGCGAACGCGATATGGGGCGGAGTTTAAGTCGAATAAAACCAAGGGGGGATCAATCATTACACACAGGAATACTGCGTACTAACACAGAGGACAGCAGTAAGAAATACGCGTTAAAAATCCCCTCAAATCGACATAGAAAAAGGACTAACAAAGCAAGGACTGGTTTATTTTGATTTATAAAAGTGAATCATTTCGGAAACTGACAACTTTCGTCACCAGGGCTTCTTATTTTGAAGAGAAGATGTTGAAAGTTTACCTCATGTTGGTTTTGTCAGCGGCTGCTGCTGTTTTCGCTGAATCGGTGAGTATTTTGTGAATTTTTAACTAATATTACATTCATTCAAGATCCTATGGCTATAATCGAGCCAAATCGTGTTCTATAATCACACTTGACGAAACAAAATGTGTTATATTTGTGTTAGCTAAAGCGTTAGCTTTCTGACAACAGACCTGTTGAAACAACAAAGGCTTCTAAGTTATATGTTCAATAAAATTAACAGTTTAGATTAATAATTTTAACTTTTAGTTTAATTGTCAAACGTCTAGGCAAGTCTTCTTTGACTTTGGTCGAATTTACCGATGCGTGTGCACCTGAAATAAACATAATATTACAATAAATTGTATGATTAGAACAAATAATCGTGGTATTGTGTTATTAATTTGTGTATGTAATATAAAAATATATATGGGCTATTTAAGAGTACTTTTCTGGCATTTGGCTCCAAACTAGTCTTGCTCATTTTTGTTTGTTGAGTAACCTAATGAGTATCACTGGCTTTCATGTGACAGTTTTTGCCTGCAGGAAAAAAATTTTCTAGCTCTATTTGATTAGACTGGATTCAGTCCATGAAGTTTAATTTTCCATCTGTTCATTATGGAATCACCCACTGAAGCACCTGTGAATGGGATGCCACAGCTTTGTGTTGGCCAGTACTCAAAAGAATAGCTTGCTGCAGATGTCTTTGGAGCTGAAATAGAAGACAAATGCCACCCAGTGTGCTTGCTCGGTCAGTCAGAGTCAGGCACACACACACACACACACACACACACCCTCACACAAGTCAAAATGCAAATTCTTTGAGCCTAAAGCCTCCATTCTCACAGACCTTTGGAAAGGTGTTGCCGCAGATTTTTATCTACACTTCAACACCAACAAATGCAGCTTTTGTCTTTGGAGACTGCGTCTTGTGTCTTGACCTTGTCTGCTGAAGGTTTTAGTGTGTAATATTGTGTAATCCCCTGGGAAATAAAGTAATAGGACAGTAAACTATCTGTGCTGTTAGTAGTAAATCAGATGGTGTGATTTAATCTTGGGTGGGAATGTTGCAACAACAAGCTTGCACACTCCCAAACGCCTTATCCTTCGAGGCAGAGAAGGCCGCAGCATTCCTCAAAATCATGCAGAAGTGTCTGTGTTCCTTTCATCCCCCTCCCTCTCCATTCTTTTGCATTTTCCTGAGGAATTTGACCCCTCCTGACCTTGACCAGCCCTTCTTTTGGGATTTCACACACTTCGGCGGATTTAAATGGTCCACCTCTTTCATCCAGGTTCCTCCTCTTCAGCCACTGGACGAGTGTGTGTGGGTTAAACTCAACATGGCATGGACACTTTAAACCTCAGTAGGCAAATTAGGAGTGGATATTCTCGATTTGGCTTCAGGGTTTATTATATTTGAATACTTGCACAGCTTTCACCTCCTTACCTGATGGGGTGTTATTACTGCTATGGTTGTTTGGCCAATGCATGTCATTCTAACTAGATATTGATTTGATTAGAATATAATAGTGATCAATAGTTTTTTCACAATAATAACAAACATTATATGCACTGTGAATATTTTGCTGTTATTTTTTTAAAGTGTAATGGCCATTGTGTTATGAATTAGGCATGAGGTGATTTGCATATGAATAGGTTTGGTTTTATTTATTTACTCGGTTATTTTTGGGGTGCAAGACTCATCTGAATGGCTGTTGAAAGGCAAAGCGGTGAACATGATAAATGCTTTCACCAGGATGTAATAATGATTTCTGCATTGCTGTCCACTGGCCTATTAAATCGCTTTTGAGGGTGGAATGTTGGCACCGAGCGAGAAGGTTTTATTTGCTGCTTGGGTGAAAGAAGTATTTTAGTTACTTCAGCAACTTTGTTTGTGAACGCAGTGTTTAGTGCATGCGTCTTTCAATATTTATTTCAACAAATACAATGCCTTATGCTGAACCCTTTTGTTGCAAGTCCAAAGGAATATCTTGAGGCCATGTAAAGGGAACCCTGTGTGTTCTAGAGTCATTTAGCAGGCCACATCCGTCACCGTTCCAGTTCTGTTGCTTGTGGAGCTATTAGCCATATGCCAGACGGGCTTTACTTGGAAACGCTGATAACCAGCTACCAGCTGTCCTTTGTAATGACAGTTCCTATTTCTTGAGGTTGCCTTTTTCTTGTTTTCCAGCTTAGTAGTGTGGACGATAACATTTTAAGCTTTTATTTGTGCTTAATTGTGTGCTTGCGTCAGCATTTGGGTTTTTGATATCTGTATTGATCTGAATTAACTTTACTACCTACACTATTTAGGTTTCTTTGTGCACTACACCCTCCCCCTAAGCAATGGCATTTCCATCAAGCCTTTTGTCTTTTTTCCTGGGGTGTACATTTTTGTACTTCTGAAAATACCCATTCTTCAAATAAACAACCATTTGGGTGTTTCTCGGGTCTCCAGACTTGAGTTAGAGAGATCTAGCCTAATCACCCCATTGATGTCCCTAGAAACACGTAGTGGTCTTTCCAATCTAATAACACACATTGCTAACTTGCAGTAACCTGGATTACCTTTAAAGTTGTTTTCCTGAGTGTTCGTATTGTTCAGATGCTAGTAATGGTGTAGTTTTGGAGGGAATTGTTTTCTTGCAGTCACCTGCCTATCATGTACAAGTCCATGTAGAGACTAACACATGATTGACAGATCATTTGTTTAAATGATAAAGGGGACCTTTAATGCCCCTTTTACAATATGTAATATAAGTCTCTGGTGTCCCCAGAATGTGTCTGTGAAGTTTCAGCTCAAAATACCCCACAGATCATTTATTATAGCGTGTCAAATTTGCCCCTATTTGGATGAGCAAAAACACGCTGTTTTTGTGTGTCCCTTTAAATGCAAATGAGCTGCTGCTCCCAGCCCCCTTTCCAGAAGAGGGCGGAGCTTTAACAGCTGGTGTTTCGGTTGCTCAACAACAACAAAGCTGGAGAATCTCACGCAGCCAAAATGAGGATTGTCAGTAACGGTGTTCAGCCTTACATTGTTCAAACTGGAGTCGGACACTGATGGAGAGACTCAAGAAGAAGTTACAACTTTTAGAATGCAACTGGACTTTCAGAATGGTTAGTGGATACATTTATCGACTAGCATGTGCCGTTGTGTTAATCTTTTGTGGAAATCGAGCGTAAAATGACGGCATGGCAACAACACTCTACTACAGCAACTCTTCCTCTTCTCTAAAGCAGCCCAACATGGCCTCACCCCCTTTGTTGCATGTTCCTGGGTGCAGGGTTTATGTAAATGTTGGGGTTTGTGATGTCACCAACCTGTCATCAAGCTCGCTGTAGTCCTTAATAAATTATTTCTGTAAAAGAAAATATCTCCCTTTGCATTGAACTTTGAGCGTCGTAACTTTGCAGATGTTGTTTATGATCAAACAGCAACATTACACACTAACTAAAGTTAAAGTGAAATCATACTCAACCACCCCTTTAATAACTGAGATCATAATAATGTTTTGTGATCTAAATGGTCACACGTTTATTGTTGTATTGATTTTTTTCGTTTATCAGATTAATGGCTGTAAAAAGTTGAGTGATTATGCTTATAATATGTTAAGTAACTACCTGTGAACATAATTGTTTCCTGTTGAATGTACATATGTGTAATGGCATGGTATGGTGTGATTCTTTAGAGAAGTTTATTGGTGAATATCTTAAACCATCAAGAACATATTTGGCTCATTTTTGACTCCAGAATCCAATCTCAGTCTCCGTTAACTTCAGGTTTTCACCAGTCAGTGAAGGTCTGTTGTCAGAAAGCTTAAAGAACTCCTTGTGTTTTCAGGCCCAGACCACACAATACTGATTGTTTGGGCTATTCAGAACGGCTCATTGTGTATTAAACAGGCTTTGACTTAATGGTGAGAAGCTTCATTAATGAAAGCCACTAACAGATAGAAGGAAAGCGTGATCACACTTCCTGTGGGAGAGAATGGAGGCTGACGACAGTGAAGCTGAATAGTCTTTGTTTGGTTTGGTTGTAGATTTCGAAGTCTAGTCTTGTTTCCTTCACATACCCTAATGCTTCAGGGCTTTGAACAGGTGTTTGGGTGTGAATTTGGTGTGTGATTTGAACAATGTGGTATCGTTTAACAGGTGAGCCTTTCCGCCCCTCTGTTGATATTCAGCTGGATGTGTAGGAAGGGAAAATGCAGCTATAAATAGTTCCCACAAAGGTGGAAGGAATTCTCCTGACGTGCAAGTGTGTTTGTGTGTGCAAAGTAGGACATTCGCTCTGTCCCGGGTGAGGAGTGTATCTCATGAGGAGATCAGATGACATGGATAAATCCGATTGGTGGGAGTGACAGACGCTGTTTGTATTGACGACTGGGGCTGTAATTGGTTGTGACCTGAAAGGACAACAAGGAGAGTCTTCAAACCACAACAGATGATCGTGGATAATATTTGTACTGTAGCTTCAATGGATCACCAAAGAATCTCAGACAGAGTCTGTGGACATTTTCTACATTTTAAGGAGAAAATCTGTGAAATGTGTTCCAATTTTGTGTTGACCTACCAATGACTTTTCATACACAGAAGTTGCTTTGTAAAACTGGAATGCCAAACAGTTATGGTTATTTAAAATTGGCCTTTAAACTCAAACAGTGAGTAATCACCTGATCACCAGGGACAGTTTACCACAGTATTGGATGAGTCACTGATTGCGGTATCTTCTCTTTACCTCTCCCATTGTGACTCACTGGAACAGATGCCAGACTGTTTGTCAGCAGATGGTCGGATTTGCTCCTAGCTTTGCTAGTCTTGACTGAGGCCTGGCTTACTAAGCTGGTTAATTTACACGGGCTTCTCTCAGACATTACAGCTCACTTTGAGGATAATATCCTGGAGATTCAGTACTAGAGCATACTCATACTTGTAGACATGTGTCATCTTCATATCAATCAGTCTCAACAGCTATCATGAGGGTTACCTAAGGATGTAGTTTACTCAATTGACTCACCCTAATGTTTTGCAGACATTGGTGTCAAATCAAAGCACAAATTAGATAACGACGTGAATAATAACTTGAATTTCAGTTCAAGCTCAATGCGCACCAGTTTTCATACTACTTTAATGGTGCTTTTTGTCCTCTTTGGAGCTCCTCAGCATCAGACTCCATCCATTGTATAGACAAAAGCAGCATGAACATTGATAAACATCTCCTTTTGTGTGAAAGAAAGTCATACGGGTTTGGAACGACACATTTTGGGTGAAGTAAATGAGCTAACTATTATCTCTTAAAAGAGCTATTATCTCTCACAATAGTGTTGTTTCTTTTAAATGAGCGGGGTTTTTGGTGATTGCTGAGAAATTAAGAACAACAACATTTATTTCCTGCATTGCGACTGAAAAATTTCAAGGGACTTTCTTTAGCAGTCCATCTTAGTCTAGAGCTTATAGTTTGGTCGGTGGGATTTCTTTCAAACGCTTTCAAGTGGCTTATATATGTTTGCTGAGAATTTAAGGGGTTTGCTTATGGGAATTTAAGCATTGGTTTAATTGAACCACGGCCTTACGCCTCTTCGCAGTCAGAGCATCCGCTGTACTTTCTTAGACAGCTTTTTTTCCCTCTGAGCTGAGTAATTCATAATGCTGGGGGATTTTGGTGTGGGGTTTCACAGCACTGTAAGGCTGAAAACCATAAAGTATGTCGGTCTCTCTCCCCACACCCTCTTGTGGTTTCTGTCATTCTCTGTTTCTCGCTCTCCCTTTTTTCTTTTATTATCCTCAAACAACAGAGCAGGCTAGAGCTGACTTGCAGTTT
>RJVU01057277.1:4144518-4156106 GCA_003731715.1 Anabarilius grahami
AGCATCTAGAGCCATTTTAAGCATCACGTTTGTGTTTAAGATAATCTTGAAGTCACTAAAATCCTCATTAAAGTGTTGAAATTTGTCTAAGGTGATTACACTGGGTTAGGCGGCATGAGTAGTACGCACCTGTGCATTATGAATGTTTTTGATTTCCCGGTATGTGAAACTTTTCAGTGAGTCATGTTTGATGTAAATCTGTTTTTGACAGCGAGCAGGCGAGCGAGACTGATAAAGACCCTCAGCCCCTGTCCGATGAATTCTTTCCTTGTTTTACACAATGGCGGCAAACCTGCACTAACTTGCTCATACTTCTCTGACTCGCTTCAAGGTCAACAGTGGTGTGAATGTAATACAATATTGTGTAAATAACGGATATGCGTCATTCAGAATTAAATTTAGAATCTTTTTTTATTATTTTTTTTATTAGTTTTAAAAAAGAGAATGTTTTGATGTCTCGCAACCAAAGCAACAGTGGAAACAAAAATGGCCACTTCTGTGGATGACTCTTGAGAGAGAGACTAAGAGGAAAAACAGATAAAACATAAATCAGTATGAGTGTTCTACTACCTCCTGTTATGCTAATAAGCTTAGTCCATTAATTGTTTTAAACCCATTCGCAGTGCTTGGCCAAATGGCTCTGCTAACGTGATTAAAAGTGTTGGTGTGTCTTAATTAAATTAAGTGTGTTGTCAGAACCATCATGATGCCATAGACAAAGAAAGGTTTGAACAGTAACCTGCTCAAGCATTAAAGGGGACATAAGATGTTTTACTTCAGGTCTTAACCAAAACAAAAAAAAAATGATTTCATGAGCTCTTTAAATCATTTTCGTTTCACACATCAGTGACACTTCCTTCAGTTTCTGATGTTTGCATTGGGTTACATTACCAAAGACTGAATTTGTGCATTTTTCTGTTTTGATTTGCCTTTGAACTAAGTATTTTTTTTTTTCCCCTCTCTCTCTCTCTCTCTCTCTCTCTCTTTGTAGGTACGAGAAACAGAAACATGGGTTCCTCTGAAAAACAAGTCACCCCATGAGGATCTGGAGTCCTCCGGTGACTCTCCGCAACAAGATTTTGAGTTTGCTGATTTAAACCCAACTGACGATGAGGATAGCTATGATGATGATGAAGATGAAGATGAAGATGATTATGATGACATGTCAGGCTCTGGGTCTTCAGAGATCCAAACTATTGAGGTAGCTATAAAAAAAATTTTTTCAGTCATGATGTCAAATTGAGTCGCAACTTTTTGGATACTGTAGAAATGCCTGTTTGGAAACAATGAATTTAATGAGGTTTTCACCTAAAACAAGTGAATCATTTAAAAAAGAAATGCTCTAACTAGACAACACATCTTTCTATTGCGTTTTTCTCACTGGTTTTGTACGTTAACAAACATGCTGTGCAACTAGTGTTATCTGATTTGTGACTCTTATGAGACGATTTTTCTTACTGAATGTCAAAGTGACTCTTAATTGAATCACAGACTGACTCAATGATCTAAATGCCTCATTCATGGTTGCTTAACTGACTCACTCACTGATCTAAAAGTCTTTAGTTCAGGTCATATCCGACTTGACGTTACTTTATGTGTGCTTACGATTCATGACCATGAGTTTTATTGCATATTTTTGCAACTGATTTGACTGCTGTATGAATTTTCTCGTGACTGTTTCCTCCTCTTCTTTTAGGATGATCTCTTCAGTAACCGGATATCTGATCCTGAGGGTCCATTTGACCCACAGCCAACTGTAGATGAGAAGATTCTGGTTGAAAACAACGAGGTCGCCTTGCGTGGATCACCAGACAAAGACGTTGACCAGCTCAGTAATGTGCTTATGACCCATGCTGGAGATGAGAGCTTGTTCCACAACAAAGAGGTTCTTGCAGGTGAGAAGAAGGTTTTGATTTGTTTGTAATGGTGTTTGTTTAATATGCAAAGTAATACATATTATTGGACCAAAATGTGAATATTTATAGGGTTAGTTCAACCAAAAATGAAATTTCTGTTATTAATTACTCACCCTTGTGTTGTCCCACATTCGTAAGACATTTTTAATGAAATCTTGAGAGCGTTCTGTCCCTTGATAGAGATCTAAAGCAACTACCAATTTCAAGGTCCAGAAAGGTAGTAAAGGCATCATTAAATTAATCCATGTGACTCCATTGGTTTAATCTCAATTATATGAAGCTACATGAGTGCTTTGTGCAAAAAAAAAAAAACATAATTTACGAAAATATTGATCTGCCACGTGCATTCACAAGAACATCACAACCCGTGCATTTTGTGTTCACGCGAGAGCTGACATTGTTGCGTGAATACGCTTTGGAAAATATTATTTTGTAAAGTGGTAAATTGTTTTTTTTTGTTTTTTTGTGCAAACAAAGCACTCATGTCGCTTCATAAAATTGGTGTTAAACCACTGGAGTCACATGGATTACTTTAATGATGTCTTTACTACCTTTCTGGACTTTGAAAGTGGTAGTTGCGTAGGATCTCTACAGAGGGACAGAAACATTTGAGTTCTGAAGATGAACGAAAGTCTTACAGAGTAAGTGGGGGAGTAAATGATGACAGAATTTTAATTTTTGGGTGAACTAACCCTTTAATGTGTTATTTTAGTATTATTTATATACTGTTATGGTAGTATTAAGTACTTTAACTTAAAGTTACCCCTATTATTCTTTTTCAAATATTACTTTTCATGCAGTGTGTAATATAGCTGTTTTTGTAATGAGTTTTAAAGCCATGTCTGTAGGTTGTGCCTCCCTCACATTTTCTATTTCTGTTTTATAGCTGTTATTGCGGGCGGAGCAGTTGGTCTCGTCTTCGCCATCCTCCTCATCGTCCTCCTCGTTCACTTTGTTCTCCGCATCAAGAAGAAAGACGAAGGAAGTTACGACCTGGGCAAGACGCCCATCTACAAGAAAGCTCCTACCGCAGAAATCTACGCATGAGCGTCCTCACCCTCACATACCTTCTCTCCCTCTCTCTCTCTCTCTTTTGAACTATAAGCTCACACAGTGCCTCGGCCCGACAGGCCGCCGCCGACCTCTCACGTACCACGCAAACCGCAAGAGAACCTCACACGAATAATTTACTCTGACTGGACATTTGCATTGAAATCTCAGTGACTCGAAGAGGATCGCGTCTGTTGTCAAACTGGCCGGTTTTGTTCTCGCACCCTCTTAAGTGTATTGCCTTTTTGTCACGTGGCCCATTGTGTCCTTTTTATATATATATATAAAACACTACGAGGTGCAATGGAGCCTTCACTGGTTAAAGGCTTTGGATTTACCATTTTATCCACCGTTATGATAAACAGTCAAGTGTCATGATTGGTGCTACAGAGGGGGTGGTTATTGTAGCCTTTTACGTTATCAGATGTCTTTTGTTTTTAAATCTGCGTGCTGTAAAACCTTTTTAATTTTCATATTAAACATCAGAGGTGAAACCAAATTGAAGGCATGCAGTATATGTTCGAAACTAAATTCCGTGAGAGCAAAATCTGAAATTGGTGTACTAGACTAATGTATACTCATTTCAACCATGGTGTTATGGTACATTCCACATATCCGTATGTAATTGCTGTGGTGGTTTTATCTGTCGAGAGACCGGATCCACTACAGTGCTGCTTGACTGTCAGCTAAGCTACTTTAACAGGTACAGATGTTGTTGATTGAGAATCAGTTCATTGCAAACAGACTTTGTACATCCAGGGATCTGTATATAGCCATTTGAATAAAATGTAAAACTTTGGTACTTAGCCATTTCTTGACAGCCTTTTATTTACCAAATATTTAAATGCCAAAATCAGTTTTTATTGTTCTTATATCTCATCCCGGTATTTGCTTTTGGCATCAAACCTGATAGCAGATGGTTTGCTTCTGTATCTTTCGGGAACATTAAGGAAAATGTTTTGTTTGAGAACAATGACCAATGTTAGTACTAACGTTTTTCTTCTTTTTTTCTTTCTTTTTTTTCTCAGTGTTTTTGTAGATGTTCTTAATTCCGTTTAAATTTTTTTGCTATTAATTTAACTCATATTTTATTGCCTGCCTTCAGGTCGGGGTCTTTGTCCCCCTTCTCAGCTGTTGTACATGTGATAATTTTTATTTTATTATTTTGGTTTTTAGATTTGTTTTATATACAGTAGTGCAAAAATTCAAAGGCTGTTAGTCTTTCAACAGATTTTTTTTTTAAGAGTTTCTATTTCTTTTAGACTTTTTAAGCCGAATCTATTTATGTTTTGTAGAAGGATATTCTGGATTAGTTGAGGGGAACGTGAATGAGCTGTGCATTACTAGCATGGTGTAAAATGATAAATTTTGCTGCTTTGTTTGGTCACATCCAGATAAAATCACTGATCTAATGTTGAAGTCAATGAATCATTGATTTCTGCATGCAGGTTCTGATCTGTTGAAAATAAAGCTATTTTATGCACATAATCATTTGAAGAGTCTTGAGTTTTTTTTCATGCTAAAAATCCTCACAAATGTTTTTTCACAGGGCATTTACACCATTTTCAACTAAAAACAGATTTTTTTTTTTTTTTTTTAATGCATTTTGGCTGTTCATTTATACAACAATGCCGTTTTGAGAGCCTGAAAATGCAAACTTTTGAAAACGGGTTTTAAAGTGCAAGTTTTAACTACATAAAAAAAAAAAATACAAAAACGGCAATTTGTGAAAATGGTGATGTCATGTGCATGCATATTACGTAGTGTTTCTTTACAAAGTGATATCACCAATTACTGGCCTGGCAGCAGAATACAGCGCTTTTAGTCGTTTTTGCGGATCCGTGTGAACGGGGATCGTTTTGACAACGTTTGTCGTCTGTACATGAAAAACATGAAGGAAAAAACTTTCAATTTTAATGTACATCGATGTCATGTAAACACTCTTGATGTCATTATATTTCTACAGACGTGGTGAAAAATAATCAAATTAAGGATCATTAAAAGCAGTCCTCCCACTTGACCTAAAGCACACCTGAATCAAGTCAAGAATTTGTTTCTTTAGGTATGGTGCTGAAAGGCTCTGAAAAAGGACAACTGGTAGCAAAGGCGGATGTATGAAACGAAACATTTCGATTTACGAATTGGCTTAAATGTGAACCTGAGAAAGACATTCAACATAATTGTTGATGTTTGGGTTCAGAGGATGAAGATCTCCAAGAAGTAATGGAAAGAAGGGGATGTTTCACAGTTTTGTTTATCATTGGAAAATTATTTTTTTATGTTATTTTGGGTCATCTATGTACAAAGATTTGGGATTATTTCAAGGAATCAGTTCTCCAAAAGTAATTTTACTGTGGTCCTTTACAGTAAAAAAATAAGATACTTGAGCCACCATTGTGGTTTATGAGATTGCCACATGTGAAACCCCCAAGGAGGCTTCAAATATCCTATTGTGCAATAGCCACAAAATATTTCAAGCCCTTCAAATATTATATAATGGGGTTACTGAAGGAATCATTGAGTCTTTAGGGTTCCTCTGAGAACTGACCTTTCATGCCTCAAGGTTCACCAAAGTGAGGCCTTCTTTGTGCAATGTCCCTCCACATAATGACGACTTTGCCTATGTTTGGTTACTATGGTTTTGCGACCTGATACCTTTGGAGAAACACTGTAAGTTCAATGGTTCTTTAGAAAACCATCTACACACTCATATGTTTGGGATCAGCAAAATATGGGATCATTTTTAAAATACTTCTCGGCAAGGATGCATTAAATTGGTCAAAAGTGATAGCAAAGACATTCGTGTTACAAAACATTTCAAATAAATGCTGGAAAAAAGTATAGTTTCCACAAAAATATTGTGGATCATGTGACACTGAAGACTGGAGTAATGATGCTGAAAATTCAGCTTTGCGTCAAAGGAATAAATTACGGTTTAAAATGTGTTTCACAATATCACTGTTTGACTGTATTTTTGATCAAATTAATGCAGCGTTGGTGAGCATCAGACACTTGTAGTGTATGTATTTCATGAACCCAGGAGAGCTTCAACTTTCCTCTGTTAGCAGGAAAACTCTAATACACTTTCGCTGACCTGAAGAACCTATAAAATCAAGATCTTTCTAATCACAACCAACCATATAGCAACTCAAGATCCATACTGTGAAAATGCTCCATTATATGAAGGTTCTTTGGTGAACCTTAAGTGTTGTAGAAGAACCTGGATGATTGAAGAGCCTTACGTAGGGTTTTCAAAAGCCTGATTGAACTGAATAACACTCATAGATCATTAAGTAAAGAGTTTGTTTGAAAATGTCAGCTTTCTGGTTTGGCTTGCATATTATTCATACATTAACCTGTTTGTGATAGATGAATGATGGGACAGTCTGCAATAAGTAATCTAATTGTCTCAGTGTTAAATGGGGAATTTCCACCCCTAGAGAAATGACTGTGTGTGTGTGTGTGTGTGTGTGTGTTTTTTTCCCAGCATGCTGATGCCTGTCTGCTCTGCTACCAAAACAAATGAGATGAGAATACCAGGAGAACAGAGGGAGTTTGTTTTCTTTTTGGATTGAAGGATAAAAATAGAAAATGTTTTGATTCATAAGTGTTACGGGTCATGCATGAGGCCTTGATCGTTAACTATTTTTATTTTTAAAAGGAAAATCATTGACAAGATTTCTTGATTCAGGCCAAAACAAATCTGCCAAAACATATAGCTGCTACAAAAAGTATTCAGCCAAACTTAAAACAAACTTCTTTTTGTGAATTGTTAAGCATTAAAAGTTTCTTTCTTTTCAAATAAATGTCATTTGGTTTAATATTTTGTTTCGCAATGGTGTGTGTGTGTTCTTGAGATGCAGAAAGTTCCCGTAAGTCCTTTAAACCACATATACGTGTGCACGCTCGCCAAATTAATACTCGGCAAATTGCAAATGCGAGTAAAAATCGGTGTTGGCGAGTATGTGAAACGGTGTCAATCACCAACTGTAACATTTTTATGAATTCTAGCAATGCAATGTTAAAGAACATGAACGTGAACAACGCTGCGTCGTCACGAAAGCACAAGAAGACACAAAAAGGGAATTAATTTCTCGCACACTGTGTAGGGAAGTTTTGTGCGCGCACACATCCGTAGCGCACGCCCAGAAATCTGCATCTCAGACAGCGTGCAAATACTGAATCAAGTTCTCTTTTACATCATCTTGAGCTTGAACAGACGTATTCAAACAAAATCATGTCAAAATGCCCGTCTTGACAAGTATCCTTGTGAACATAGTCAGGTATGACTATGAACGTAAACAGTTGAGAAAGAAAACATGTATCGATATTAAATTTGTGCATTAGCTCTTAAAGTGACAGCAGCCTAATAAACCTGCTGTTTGTGTTTTTAATTTTAATAAAATGACAAAAGACAAAGAAAAATCACTCTCTGCTATTGATAACTTGTGTAACTTTAATAAGGATTAATTATGTTTCATGGCTGGTAAAATCTATTAATGGCTGGTAAATTTTCACCGGCCATAGGCAGGTGTGGCAAAAAGTTAGTTTATATGCTTGATGCAATATTATAATGTTTAATGAGTGTTGAACACATGCCCTCTTTGACCTCACACTGAAAAGGCCACGAGAAATGAAGTAAACAAACAGATGGTTGAGACATTTAGGAAAACCAATTGAAACCTGTCTAGTCAACAGCCGATTAATCACTCCTATTTCACACAGATATGATTACAAGACCTGCATGGGGAAGTTCTCTAGTGGTTGATTATATCCGGTGATGTTGTGGTGTAAAAAAAATATCTTAATGCTCATTGAAAATAAGATGCAAATCTTAATGTTTCCATGACGAGATTGCCATTTATCTTTTATCTGTTGGGAAAAAACAGCATGCCTGCGGTCTCAGGTTGAATGGACAACTAGACAAGGAAGTATATTGTGCAGTTTTTTTTCCTTCCTTATAGCACAAGGAACAGTTTCATCATTAACACACACACGTTTTCTGCTACACATTTGAATGCGTATCAGAAAAACAAGTCTGTGGAACGTTCTGGAAAGGGTTCAAATTTTCATGTATTACGCCATCTTATTGAAAGATGAATGGTGCCTTTTCACTTTCAACTACAGCCTGGGTTTGTTTACACAAGAGGTGGAGCAAAAGCGCAATAGAAACAGAAGAAAACGACCATTTGTGATCATCTCTTTAAAATAATCCTTACATTTACTGTAGATTGAACAAAGAAAACGGGCTAGTTGTTACTAAAATGTATTGTGAATGAAAATTCCACAAATAAGAGTCTATAATTACAGTATACAATGACAGTAGCTTTATTTATAATATATATAAATGCTGTTTCATTAATTGTTCTATGTCTGATAAAATCTCAAACCTGCATAAAGTCTTTTAATATAGCATGTTACACCAAATTTACATTTACATTACAACCTGTGTGTATCAGAGAGGCGTGTGTATTATAATATTCATTTTCTGAACCATATATTACATACAAGGATGTTGATGCCATGTGCATCTCAAATGCAATGCAGGCGAATCCTGTAAAGGTTAAAGATGTGCATTTATTTACTTTTGTAATATGCAGATGTAGATTTAAATGCTACATTTATTTCTGAGAGGAAGCTTGGATAGCACTGAATTAAACCCAATGATGAGGTCACATGGCCTAAATGTAGCACATTATATAATACATACTGCTTGACGTGCAGTTTTTTTATGTAAGTATATAGAATGTAGCAGTACGCAATTTCTGCCTACTATATAGTAGAGAAGTATGCGATTTGGGACGCAGCCAATGTTCTCAATGCCTGAGGTGTGGAGTGCATTTGAAAAGTTGCCTCATTCTGCCACCTGCTGATGTGTTTTAAACATTACAAGTAAATTGTCTTTGTTCTTTTAGATCTTTTAAGGGGTTGTTCTTGTTTTTTCAGAAATCAATCATGAAAATAATTTCTTTGAGAATAATAATAAAAAAAAATCTGCATTCTCTTACATTATTTGCAAAATCAGGACAAAAAATATATTCCAAGCTATTTTGTGCGAGGAAGTTTTTGAGGATATTCAGTGAATGACAACAAGCTGTCAAACTGTCTGTTTCTCACACAAAGCAATCATAAGGCTTCAGAAGATTGGATATATTTTGAACAAGTTATATAGGCCACTTTTATTATACTTCAGTGGTGTGTTTGTGCCTTTTTATGAAACTATTATTTAACAATTAATAGAAAATATAACTTTATCAGTAATTACAAAACAAAACAACAGGTCCCAAACTTACCCATTTTGGATTATTTTATTTGGCCTAATTTTTTTTTTGTATAAAATGTTATTTTATTCAGTGTTTAAAACTCTAAATTAATAATTTTTTTAATTTGTATAAAATATTATTTTATTTAGTGTTTAAAACACCACAGAAAATGAAAAATAACTACAACGGCTCATGTAGTAGGCCTAGGCCTATTTAGTTCGACCTTTCTTCCTTTGTTTTCTGAATGTAATACCCGGAATTATCCAAAAGAGGTCAATGTTGCATTTTTTTTTTCAGCCTGTTATTCTGAAAAAGCCAACTTAATCAATAGTCTGTATTAATAGTTTTCCTCCACATGCTATCGGAAATGTCCTACTTCCCATTTCTGAAGTGGTGATTATGAGCTCGTCGCGCAAGTGCTTGTTGTCGGAAAGAAAAGTAATCATGAAGGATGGACTACCAGGTTTATTCTTGCCTGTTTCTTGGGAAATATTATAAGTTCACCCAAAAATGAAAATAATGTCATTAATTACTCACCCTCATGCTGTTCCACGCCCGTAAGACCTTCGTTAATCTTCGGAACGCAAATTAAGATATTTTTGTTGAAATCAGATGGCTCAGTGAGGCCAGCATAGCCAGCAATGACATTTCCTCTCTCAAGATCCATTAATGTACTAAAAACACATTTAAATCAGTTCATGTGAGTACAGTGGTTCAATATTAATATTATAAAGCGACAAGAATATTTTTTGGTGCGCCAAAAAAACAAAATAACGACTTATATAGTGATGGCTGATTTCAAAACACTGCTTCAGGAAGCTTCGGAGCGTTATGAATCTTTTGTGTTGAATCATGATTCGGATCGCGTGTCAAACCGCCAAACTGATGAAATCACGTGACTTTGGCGCTCCTAACCGCTGATGCGACACAAAAGATTCATAAACGAAGATTCAACGAAGGTCTTACGGGTGTGGAACGGCATGAGGGTGAGTAATTAATGACATTGTTTTCATTTTTGGGTGAACTAACCCTTTAAAGCCAAAATTTATGGAAGATATGGAAGATTTTAATAAAATGTAGCATCTCATTCTTTGACAACCATATTCACCGCGCTATCCAGGCAAGATAATAAGCTTCCTGACAATTCTAGAATTTCAGTCAAATGCTAGGCTATTTTCGCTGTTAAAACATATAGGCTAGATAATAGATAATGTGCTTCAATCAAATTCTTATTCATATAGGCTAGATCTATGTAAATATGTACTACTTTAACGACAAGACAAAGCGATGTAGTTGTGAAGAAAACTAACAGGCCTAATGAATATCAGTCTCATCAGCGATCGTAATCCTCTCCGCCATGTTTAAAGTTTATGGCCAGCCCAACTCGGAAAATCGGTTATCAAAATGGCCTCCGAGTTTCCCAGTAGTAAATACAACTTGAGAAGGCGTTCATGTCCAATTTCCGACTAGCCCTAAACCTTTCAGGAATAAGAGAACAATCTGCAGTGGAAAACATGAAAAATAGCATACTAAATAGGGTCCCTACAGTCTTTCCAAACCTGAACATAACAGAACTTTTAAATTGTGATTACTTGGAAAAGTCATTGAAATTAATGAAATCTTTTTAAAAAATAATGGAAAAGGGTTTGTCCAGAGTTGATAGGCAAGCACAGGTGGAGTTGAGACCACATGCATATTAGCAGAATGTCAAAACTGTGGCTTCTCCTCCAGAACAAGAGCCCCTTTTTATTTCGTTTGTCCACAACTGCATCTGAGAAATTTCTGTGGTTTTGCAACGTCTAACACCTCGACAGCACATTTCTCTGCACAAGATACCAGCGTAGCATGGCAATTTGGGGGAATGTGAAGGGGGTCAAAGTCGTACGGTGGGGTCCAAACGTCTGCGAGCACATTGAAAATCTGCCATTCAAAACCTGAAAGGTTTAAGGATTTTTAAGAGTTCAATCAAACATTATGATATAAAGTGAAGAAGATTCAGATTATAATCACAATTATTTTATAATCTGTACGCCGACATCCAGATCTTGCTTCTTTTGAAGCTCAAGATGCTCTCAAATCCTGCTGGAGAACATGAACATCAGGTTTTGTTCATGTCAGCTTGAGCGCGCCTTGTGCTGTGCTGAAAATCCTTTACCTAATTTGGGGTTCCCAGCTTTTTAAATTGCTTTTAAATCTCTCATTACGCCATAATAACACCAAATATTGGGTTCAATCTTTTTGTAAGCTTGTTTTCCTTCAAATAGCACAGGTTTTGTATAACTTTTTTTGGAACTGATTGATTGTAGGCCTCATTGATCTGAGCTGATGCACCTTAGTGTTTGAGTAAAAAAAAAAAAAA
>RJVU01057277.1:4161641-4199847 GCA_003731715.1 Anabarilius grahami
TTCTATCCCCCTACACTACCCCTATCCCTAAACCTAACCATCACAGGAAACATTCTGCATTTTTACATTTTCAAAAAAACATCATTTAGTATGTTTATTCATCCATTTCCCTCGTGGGGACATTTGGTCCCCACGATGTAATATAAACAAGAACACACACACACACACACACACACACAGAGCACTAATCAGTTGCACTCTCTCTGCCCCTCTCCATGCACTTCAGATGGATTTTTTCAGCCTATGTTAGTGAAAGCCATATGTCACGGTGGTAGGCACACTGGTAAATAGCTGCAGGTTGATAATAATGCTGTGTTTACAGTATGTTGTGGTCTCCAGGCCGAGTTCGTCTGGTTTTAATAGTCTTTTGAAAGCAAACTGTTCCTGGATAAAATAAAACCTTTTGATTTTTATAATGCACTGCCTTCATATGCATTGCATGCAGAGAGAAAGTGCGCTCTCTCTCTCTCTCTCTCTCTCTCTCTCACTCTCACACACTCTCTCTCATACACACACACACACACACACAATGTGTGAGCTTTGTAGAGAAGCTTAACTGTTTTAGAAAAGATAAGTGATTGATAATTTTACTCTTTTGTAAATAAATATCTTCCACAATGCATGTCCAAAATCTCCATGCCATTACCATTCAAAATTTCCACAAAACCACAGTATTACCTTGATTATCATGTGCAAAAAACATGGTATTACCATGGTAAATCATATTATTCATACAGTAAATGTTAAAAAACAGACATTTGCAAAAACATGGCATTACCATGGTACATGTTAAAATGGTAGTTTTATCACGATAGCATGTGCAAAAAAACAGGGTATTACTATGGTAAATGACCACAGAAATCATTGTAGATGTACATGGTACATGGTAGTACCACTGTTTCAGTCTACTGTCACAGATGTTTATGTACAAAAACATGGTATTATGATGGTATCATAAAAAAAACATGCCATTCTACCTTTTGTGTGTGTTGTGCTTTTACATGGAAATAATCAAGTTAAACTGAAACTAATAAAGCAAGGCAAAGGCTATTTTTATTGACCTTTGACCTTAACTTTTGCAGACGACCGAGCGCCCCTGCTGAGACGCCAGCGGTACCTTTTCAACATCAGCTCAATGGAGAAGGAGGGTCTGTTGGGCGCAGAGCTGCGCATCCTCCGAAAGAAACACATGGACTCTCGTAAGGCCATGTTTGCTGAGGGCATGGCAGCTCTGAGACTGTACACCTGTGCGTCAGGTAAGCACAAAGGCCAACCTCTGCAGACTCGACCTGTCGACCCTCACAGTGCCCCTTACTGGGAAGTGTTTGACATCTGGAAACTGTTCAGAAACTTTAGAAATGCTCCTCAGCTTTGCTTTGAGCTGGAAGCCGTCGATCAAGGCCGACCGCTTGACTTGCGATTACTGGGCCTGGGTCGAGCGGGAAGGCAAACGAAGGAGAAAGCCTTCTTTGTGGTGTTTGGCCGTACAAAAAAGCGAGGGCTCTTTTACAACGAGATCAAAGCCCGTTCAGGTCACGACAACAAGACTGTGTACGAGTACCTCTTCACCCAGCGTCGGATGCGTCGGGCACCGTTGCCACGTGGGAAAAAGCCACCCAAGAGCCAAACCAAACAGCGCTGCAACCGCAAGCAGTTGCACGTCAACTTCAAGGAAATGGGCTGGGACGACTGGATCATCGCTCCTCTGGAGTACGAGGCCTTCCACTGCGACGGGGTCTGCGACTTTCCCATCCGCTCCCATTTGGAGCCTACCAATCACGCCATCATCCAGACTCTCATGAACTCCATGGATCCCAGGTCCACGCCGCCGACCTGCTGCGTCCCGACCAGACTCAGCCCCATCAGCATTCTGTACATTGATTCCGCCAATAATGTGGTGTACAAGCAGTACGAGGACATGGTGGTGGAGAGCTGTGGATGCAGGTAGCGAGATATGAAGACGTTCAAAGAGCAACCAGAACAGAAACCTTTTGGGTCTTCATGACTTTCTTTGCCAAGAGTTTTATTTTATTGCCAAAATCAAGAGTACGACTTCCATTTGCTGATCAGCTTTAGACTATGAACATGCATTCAGCGTGGAACAGGGTTGTGCACCATTCAGAATTCAGTTGACATTGTCTTTTAAATTCCAGTTTAATTCTTGAATTAGAATTAAGGTAGCAAACGGGTTTCAGAATTGCAATTTGAATGTGAATGTAAGGTAGTATAATAAAAATGAACTTTAAAGGATTAGTTCACTTCAGAATTCAAATTTTCTGATAATTTACTCACTCCCATGTCATCCAAGATGTTCATGTCTTTCTTTCTTTTTGTAAAGGCCGTTTAACTTAGTATTTGCATGTTCGCTTTGTAAACATTTGCTCGGTACTTCCATCTATGTCACGCGTGACCTCTCCAATGTGATTACGCAATGCGTGGCGCAAGAGGAGCATTTTTTTTTTTAAATGACCGATCGTTTCACTAGATAAGACCCTTATTCCTCGTCTGGGATCGTGTAGAGCCCTTTGAAACTGCAGTTTGGACCTTCAACCCGTTAAACCCCAGTGAAGTGCACTATATGGAGAAAAATCCTGGAATGTTTTCCTCAAAAACCTTAATTTCTTTTCAACTGAAGAAAGAAAGACATAAACATCTTGGATGACATGGGAGTGAGTAAATAATCAGGAAATGTGAAATCTGAAGTGAACTAATCCTTTAACCAGTCATTTTAACCAGAAAAGCAAATGTTGTCAAGACAAACTTTGATTGCTGGATTGACTGTTTGAAAGTTTTGAGAAAAAAAGTTTTAAAAGACTTAATATTTGAAGGTTTAACTTGAATAACATGTCATATTCCAGTAGCTTTTAAGGATATTAAACAAAATTAACTGGAAACAAAAATGTTACAGTCAAAAAAACCATATCGCTCCAATATTACTTTTTGAAAACTAAAGGTCATTGCAGGAAGTGACATCATAATCATTAAGCAATATTACTGGAACTTCTATTTCAAAACTTTTGGCAATATTATATTACACTTTATTCAGTTATTATATCCACACCTATATAATGAAATAATTAGTTTGTGATAGATAGATAGATAGATAGATAGATAGATAGATAGATAGATAGATAGATAGATAGATAGATAGATAGATAGATAGCAAAAATCTCTATATTACATCATAATATAGATTAACATTTAAGGACCAGGGTGGAAGAACACTTATTTTCCCAGAATGCATCACTTGTGATAAATGTGTTTGTTTTGCAGGTCAGTAAATTCATCTTCCAGTCATTGCAATTCAGCTTCCTGTGGGGTGTGGCCTATTTGATTCAAATTCACACTCATAAATAGACAGGGAGCCAATTTTTCCATTCTGAATTTTGCACAACCCTGACCTGTAGAGATTATTATTAACATCTGGAGGGTGACATAAAGGATTCAGAACAAACAAACACTGTTGCCTTTACATTTTGTATTTCTTTGTTTACACAAATCTGTGTCAATGTGCCAAATAAAACGCCTCAGATTCCCTAGTCAAATGCAGGTGTCTTCTTCTAAACTAGCTGAGGGCTTCTCTAATAATGTATTTGTCTGTTAGTGATGCTCAGTCAGCCCCTGCTGGTAGATGTCATAACTACACCATCTGGCTGCTAAAAACATCTTTCTACACTGACAGCCATTCAGTAGTGTATTCTGATGGAATTGCAAGCAACAAATATTTCATTATATTATATTATATTATATTATACACTATATCTTTAGATTTGTGAATCTTGCTGGTGAAAATACACCACTACTCACCAGAGGCGTTTTAACAGGTTGATGTTTTTGTCCTCACATTATTAGCTGCTCAACAGAAGCACATTTTTAAGTATTTTCTTGAGTTAACGAAACTTGATTAAATGTCTAGTTGTTATATAAAATGTGTTGTTTTTCAGCTAAATGTCATGTAGTTCAATACTAAGTAAATAGTTTATTTTTCTTTCTTTTTTTAATCTTCGTTTTACAAAAGAAAAATGTTGCAATTGCTTTTAAAGTGCTTTAATTTTTAATTATTATTTTTTTTGATCCAGTTCAAGGTTACTCCCCAAAGTAACAGCATGTAACGCATATTGTGATGTAAACCATTTTGAAACAAAACGATGGTTTCAAAACTTTTTGTACAAATATAGAAAGGTCTATAATTACATTTGAACATGGCATTTAAATGGAGTGAATTTAATTCAACAACCATAGCACAGATAGTTTGTCTGCACTTTCATTTTTTTGTTGTAAATAAATGGAAACTTTAAACTAAGTCTTTTACAATGCAGCAGATATTCATAATAAACTAAAACAACCCAGAAAAAAGCTTCAAGTGATTTTCTTTGCAAGCAATTTCTATTTAAATTAAAATGTTTTTGCTAGCAAGACAATGTTTTCACCAAAAATAATGTCTGTCCAAACTAAAAGAAAAAAAAATCCTGAGAAACGTGAGAACAAACAATCAGAACAAACTTAAAAGTTTCTATGGCACTGCTTATTAAATTGATCCACATAGCTTTGTTGTTGATGACGCTTCATAAAACTGAATATTCTCTATTGCTAATCACCGAACTACTGCTTATTCTGGTTTTTAGAATACACTGTAAACCCGAACAAGTTGGCAAAACTCAAAAACTTTGAGGTAAAACTGTGAGTTAAGAAATTCAAAGTTTAAGTAAGCAGAACTGGCTCATACATTATTTTTGTACTCACACATTTTAATTGCACTTAAATTGAAATATTTGAGTAAGCTAATTCATACATTTAACTTAAAATATCATGTAATCTCAACTTAAATATTTTTAGTAATGGAAACTTGGCTTGCTTTAACTATTTAATTCAGTGAATGTTGACTGGCTAATCAAAAAAACATTTTATAACACTTAATTTTTGCATTTACTTTCCCTTTCGAGAGTCATGGCAAAGCATGTTGGGAAACAGAAATCCCAGCCCAGTTTCAGAAAATTAAGTTGGTCTAAATTAAAATAAAAAGTTCATAAAACTCAAAACAATGAAACAATTCAGATTACTTAAAATGTGTCATTTTTGTGATCTCAAAAGAAAAAAGTTTTAAATACTCATAAAATTTAAGTTTACCCTACTCAAACCAATTGATTATTTTGAGGGTTTACAGTGTATTCAATAACAAAACAAGCAAAATATCTGGAAATTCAAGTATTCATTTAAAGTGTAAAACATTTTCACTAATAAAAATATCAAGACTGATTTAATGTGGATGACGCATTTGAATGTTGCACATTCATCTCCTATAATACCAGGCAACTTTTATGGTATAAAATCACCTCTTATACTTTATTTCTTAGAGCATGGAATATCCTAGAATTTTTTAAACATTAAAACATCTGTCTAAGTGATAACATGACTTGTTTGTATGATTAAGTTTTGGTTGTTGCCCTGGATTGTGGCAAAGTGTCAAACTAGATCAGATTGTACAGTATCACACAGTCTTACAGAGACGTGTTTTGTTTCCACACATAAGCAGAACCACCTGTTCGCTTGGATTCGAGGGTAGTTTTAACCCGTGGAGCTAATTGAATACAACTTTAATTGCCCGTCCATTAGCCTGTGCAGATTTCACAATGATACTTTGGGAAAGCTGACAAAAACACGTCTACATTAACATTGGACAAAGGACACTCGCACTCTCTTACTTTTATAGAGTTCCTGCGGCTTTGAGCGGAGAGTGTGTTTCCTAAACCTTAATCTCTCCCTTTCCCTCCATCTCCGTCTTTCAGGCTTAACATTTTTGTTGGCTTGTTATCGGCTCTGGCAGGGAAACCTTGACCGATGTTTAACATTTTTCCAATGCAATCTTATATTTCCTTGACAGATGCCTGTACAATTCTATTATATAGCAGGATACCATGTATTGGAAAAGGAATTAAAGATGTAAGCGTGCAGTGATCAAGAAAAAACAATGTTTAAGGAAGATTTTTTTTCCTTTAGATGGGGGAAAGGATAAAGTTTAACAAGGTTATAAAACTCAAGAGAGAAAACGTAACACCCAAACACTCCTGTAGAGCCTATGAACTCCACGCTCAGAGCTATATTTTATGCTTTTATGTCAAATATACGCTACTTTTCATTTAAACACCATAAAAATTGTTCTTTTCTCAGCAAGTTCATGACCTAAACCTCTTCCTATAGCCCAACATGTGAAACTATGACAAAATACTTCTCTATTAGTTAGTATTAGTAACTCTCTATGGTTGCGTCTGAAAGCAAATAGGCAGCTGACTTGCTGCCTCACTGTCTTATCAGGCAATGACTTTGCAGGCAGCATTTTTTGCATGAAGGTACCTGCACGAAACTGATTTCGGACAGACTTCTGAGGGGGCGTAACATTTTATTGATCTACAGTAAAATAGAGCGAGCTTCGGTGATAACTAAGCGAATGTTTAACTACTACAATAGTAATTTCTCCCTAGAAATGACATCAAAAGTGGAAAACAATGGTCAAAAATTTACATTTACACACAAACTGACTACCAACTGCAACTTTTAGACACCATCTTTATTTTTTAGCTCAACACAGAATGGAAAGCGCAGAATTGTGGGATATCAAAGGCAGTGAATGATACATCTGCCTTCAAAAATCCATCAGATGAAGGCATGACAGGAAGTGAAGCTAAGATTGGATTCGGACATGCCTTGAAGAATGCATCCTCCGAAGGCAGCATTTTTAAGTTTTCGGATGCAGTCTTTCTTCCACAATGTCTTTATAGGACCTGAATGAACACACGTTGCACCACTTTAGTTAAGTAGGCTATTTCAGCACAAAACGCAGAAATTGAATCATTTTCACATAAAATGTACATGACTTTTGCCATCATTTCTCACCAACTTAAAGGCACAATGACAAATTATGGCAAAGATTTAAGAGAAGTGTTGTGCATAAAGCTTTCATAATAAAATAATTATTTGTTTATCAATATTGAGTTTCAATATTAGATCCCTAAAAAAACATATCACTGTAAAAAAAAAAAAAAAATGATGTGATCAGTAAGTCATGCCAGCATGTTTTTACATTACTTTAACTCATCAAAATAATTTAAGCAATTTATAGTTATACGAGATTCAACTTGATTTTTAAAGTCAGTTTAATTTATATTTAAGTTGAAATGACTCATACAGCCAATTTGATTATACTTAAAAAAATTTAAGCCAGCATCTTAACTTAAGTTTTTAACTTAAATAGGAGTCTTTTTTTTTTCTAGTGTAAACAGAGCATGCAAATAAACAACACTATCAGCAGATACATTCATTTTCAAAGAATTCCCCTTCAGTATAGATAATAGACGATATTCGCCTAAACACAGATACAGGTAAATTATCAGTGCTGGTTCTTCTCGATCTCAGTGCTGCGTTTGACACTGTCGATCACAACATTCTTCTTGACAGGCTCGAAAACTGGGTTGGGCTTTCTGGGATGGTCCTTAAATGGTTCAGGTCATACTTAGAAGGGAGAGNAAATTGCCTTGCCTTGCCTTGCCTCAGTATGTGCCGTGTTTTGGAAAAAACGGAGGCCAACTGTAGCATCAGCAATCCGAGCCAGACAAACTTTGATAACACAGCCAATACAATGTCATTTGGTCAGGCAAAAGACCACCTTTGTCGTTCATGCATAACCTTCCCAGCTTGCCTGGACCTCCTGGTTTTGGCTGCCGTGCTGACATTCTGCAGATTGGCCGGTATTATTCCACCCCCAGCTTTGAGATCTGCTGTTGAGAAAACACGGGAGAGCCTGATGGATCAATGGCATGCATACTTTCATGACTTCAGTCACTGGATTTGGCAGCTGCTTCCACGCATCAAGGCATTCCAATGGAGGCAGATAATTTTATCTGCCTCCTCCTATTTTATATCACTAAATGACATCAGAACACCATGTAGAGATCTGTCACGGCTAGACGAATTAGTAGTGATACTTTGAGCTTTAGTACTAAATCCACATAGCACATCTGCTCGCTGTACAAGGGTGAGAAGGGGTGTTTAAACTAAGGGGAACTGGAGGATCGCAGGTCTATTCTGATAGGCTACTATGGGGAAAGTTATGAATCAATGCAAATAAAAAAATGCAATTAATCATATAATCAAGCATAGTTTGGGCAAATATTAAATCCTCCTGAGTAGTAAAAAAACTTTTCGCAATTGCAGTTCTTATAATTGTGACTTTTTATCTCACAATTGTGAAACAATTGCCTTTTTGATTACTGATTATTTTAAACTTTCTCATAATTTTCTCATTCGTAACAGCTTGTAACGAAACTTCAAAAACGACACCTTCCCCGAATTCCTATGTTGTCTATGAAAGCCCGTTGACTATTTTTCTGTAAAGGACTTGGGATGTTTTTGCCAGGAAAATCAAAAGGATGTGACGTTTACGAGCGCACCCGACCTCATTGCCTCATCTGTTAACATGATGCCGGTGAATCGCAGAGCTTGTGCAAACATATCAACATCGCTTCGATCCAACGCTTTAACTGCTGTTTTCTCACCGCTGTCATTTTTGTAATGTGTTTATTTTGTTATTGAGAAGAAAGCGCTCACATATTTAACGTTACATATTCATCTAAACGTCGCTCTCAGCAGCGTAACGGCGTCTGGATGTTCGTTAACAGCATATGGATGCAAAGGTAGGCTATTTCCAACTTCTTTTTACTCCTAAGCAAAGAACGAAAAAAAAACTTTGTCCTGGGCCTTGATTGAATCACGTTCAGTCTCTTGTGTGCACAAGAGCGAGCACGATTAATAAGTTGCTGGCTGCAGTTCAATTAACGGCCATCGGTGGCGCTAATAACAAGGGTTTCTGAACTCCAGCCCCTTAAAAATCAAAAGTTGTATCTGTTAATATGATTTAATGGACCTAAGCTAACATGAACAATGAACAGTTGTATTTTTATTAACCAACCATTACTGCATTAACTAATGGGATCTTATTGTAAAGTGTTACCGAAATCATTTTAAGACAGATTCTTATGGACAGATTGTGTGGCATTCTCTCATTTTCAAAAATAATGAACAACTACTCAAAATAAAAGAAATTACCACTTCAATAACATGAAATACAAGTTAAAATCTGGATCCAGAAGCAAAACCAGTTGAAAACCACCAATTTAAACAACTAGTAACATGACGCGCTGCGGTCTGCCTGCCTTTCCTTTGCTTTGATGTTGATTTTGTTCTATTCTTTCCAATGTGGCCAACACCTGCAGTACTAGATGTACATTTCCAGTTGTCACTGAAACTGGAGTCTCTCAAAACATTGGCAGGCCACCCTGTGGGAATATTTATTTTGTCCTTTACATCGTGTTTTATTGTGTTTATTGTAGTATGCCAGGCGCGCTCTCTCCTCACACCCGACTAAAATGGGAGCTGAGGAGGCGGAATTTACATTAGAGCTTATAGTTTGTTGAAAGATGAGTACTGCATCCCGTAGCACTGATGTATAGCACATTGTAAGAGCAGACGAGAATATTTCAGGCCCGGATCTACTTTGTGCACCCCCCGTTCTTTCAGTGGTGGTTTATTTGGTTGATGGAGTGGCAAATCACACAAGTCATGCTTCATGCAATAAACATTATTTATTATTGTTCAATTGTACATTTGCTGGAAGCCTTCTGGGGCCCAAGAATAGAAGGGAAGTGGATTTCCAAAAGAAAACAGGTTCCGCTGGGAGTAACATGGCTTAGTATCAGCTGTCAAATGAAACCGAGTGCTGCTTGTATTGGGATTTCTAGAGAGTACAGGTATGTTTTGTTATAACTTTTATTGCATTTGGCCAAAGAATGAAACCTAAGCTTGGTGGGTAAACACACAGTTATGCCATTTAAAACAATGCTGCAGCGTTAGGCATCGAACCACCTGATGCTCATGTACACAGTGATGTCATTTCCCGTGTAAAAATGTGCACCCCCCGTAGCATATGAAGTTAAAATATTGATGAGTTTTACATTATAAAATCCTGCTTTTAAATGCTGCCAGTGAAGGGTTTAAATTATGAATGACCTTAAAAATGAAAATTCTCACCCTCATGTTGTTCCAAACCTGTATAACTTTCTTTCTTTCATGGAAAACAAGTAATTTTGCATAATGTCCTGTGCAGTTTAGTAGTCCATATAATGAAAGTATGGGGACAAGGGCTTCAAATCTGCCAAAAACGCACCATAAAACATAAAACTAGTTAATATGACTTGTGCACTAAATTCTATAGTCTTCTGAAGTTAGACTTGTTGTAATATAGTTAACATGTTGTACAGACTACTTTAAGATTATAATTCAGAATGGAAGAATAGGCTCCCTTTCAACTTATGAGTGTGAATTTTAAATAATTGGCCAAAGGACGATACATTTAAATCGGAATGACAGGAAGAGGAATTACCCTACCAACCAAGGAACCAACCAATCAACCAAAGAACCAACCAACCAAGGAACCAACCAACCAAGGAACCAAGGAACCAACCAACCAAAGAACCCACCAAGGAACCAACCAATCAAAGAACCAACCAACCAAGGAACCAAAGAACCAACCAACCAAGGAACCAACCAAAGAACCAACCAAGGAACCAACCAACCAAAGAACCAACCAACCAATCAAACAAAGAACCAACCAACCAACCAACCAATCAAACAAAGAACCAACCAATCAAGGAACCAACCACAACCAACCAATGAGCCAACCAACCAAAGAACCAACTAACCAACCAAGGAACCAACCAACCAACCGAGGAACCAGCCAAGGAACCAACCAACCACAACCAACCAACCAATCAAACAAAGAACCAACCAACCAAGGAACCAACCAAAGACCCAACCAACCAAGGAACCAACCAACCAAAAAAGGAACCAACCACAACCAAGCAACCAAAGAACCAACCAACCAAGCAACCACAACCAACCAAGGAACCAACCAACCAACCAAAGAACCAACTAACCAACCAAGGAACCAACCAACCAACCAACCAACCAAGGAAGCAACCAACCAACCAACCAACCGAGGAACCAGCCAAGGAACCAACCAACCACAACCAACCAAGGAACCAACTAAGAAACCAACCAACCAACCAAGGAACCAACCACAACCAACCAACCTACCAACCAACAGACCAACCAACCAACCAACCAAATAACCAACTAACCAAATAANACCAACCAAGGAACCAACCACAACCAACCAAGGAACCAACCAACCAACCAACCAAGGAAGCAACCAACCAACCAACCGAGGAACCAGCCAAGGAACCAACCAACCACAACCAACCAAGGAACCAACTAAGAAACCAACCAACCAACCAACCAAGGAACCAACCACAACCAACCAACCTACCAACCAACAGACCAACCAACCAACCAACCAACCAAAGAACCAACTAACCAACTAACCAACCAAGGAACCAACCACAACCAACCAAGGAACCAACCAACCAAAGAACCAGCCAAGGAACCAACCAAGGAACCAACCACAACCAACCAAGGAACCAACCAACCAACAAAAGAACTAACCAACCAACCAACCAACCAACCAACCAGGGGTGAGTTTCCCAAAGCGAACTTTGGCCGCATGTTCCGTCGTTATCAATATAGTTCAATGGGACTTACGACCATGGTTCACCAACGATGCTTTCGGGAAACTCACCCCAGGGCAGCGTTTCCCAAAAGCACCATGAGCTAAGTTGATCGTAAAGACCATTGGTGGCAAATGGCTCTATGATCTACTTAGGTTTACGATGCTTTTGGGAAACAAAGCTCAGGCCTATAAAACTTTAAACTCCAAGGCAATTTTTTTCAAAACTTTCAAACAAGGTTTATACAGCCAACATTCAAAATGTTGCTTTTCTAATTAAAAATTACATTAATTTTAATTAATTTTAATTCCACTTTCTTACGGTTAAATTCAAACTCTGTTGTATTACACAGAAGAAAGCTAATCAAACGGATTTGGAATGGCATAAGATGAGTAAATGATGAAAGAATTTTCATTTTTGGGTGAAATATCCTTTTAAACCATATGAAATACCTGTATTTTTGACTGAATGTATTTTAAGAATATTACAGTGGAGTGAAACAGGTCAGATTCATATTCCATAAGTATACAAAGCACCAAAAGTCAGGATCTCCTATGTCCTTTGGAAGCTTTCCAGTCTTTAAATCATGGATAAACTAATAGATGGCTACAGAATAGAGAGGGAGTTCGGACAAATGTTCGGCAAAAACATAGAGGCGCTTCTGTTCACCAGATTGATAGATCATAATGACGCCTACGCACAATTTTGATTTGGCATCAGCCAGAGCTCATTATTCAAGTCTTCAGAAAATGCTCAGGTGTTGAAAAATAATATTTGCAGGACGGTTTAGGGTCTCGGCCTCTACAGACCGTGTCTTTATACCTGCACATCCTTCTCCTGCTTCCCTGCCCAGCATCTGTTCAAACAACTGTAATCAGAGCTTTCAGTAAGCACAGGCTATTCCCACTGAGAAATTTCCAGTGCTTACACAAACACGTCCTTAAGTCCTCTTGTTATGATTGGCCGTCATATTCCTACCAGTCACACACAGGTATACGAGCACTGTGTACGCACACACACTTGAGTTTATAAACTGTGACGCACAAGCTCGGTACCAGTGTGCTGTCATCTTAATACCCTAAAACACACAAAAAGAGCTTTCATCAGGGCAGTTCTTCAGATGGGCACTCTGAAAATCCATGAGGATCTCCAAAACCAAAATGAGACTGTTTATGATGTGCTTCATTACTTCACACATCTACAAAGTGTAGCTCTTCAGTCTGCCTGGCTGATACTAATAATAATTAATTAAATACATTATACATTTATAGAAATCGATAAAATAATTAATGTTGACATAGCCTTTTCTTCTCTATTGCGTCGTATATTTAAGTGAAACTTCTCGAACAAGAAAAAAAATGTAGGGCGGGGCTTGATTTTGTCCATGGGGAATTGATTGGATGGTTGTGGTTTGCTATTGGTGGATCACATGTGAGTGACAGGTTGCCCTGCCCTCGCGCCAGTAAACGCGTCATCAGAGAAGAGAAGTCACGGCAAGAGGGAGGGGAAGTTATTTTTATTAAAGATTGACAATATATGTTTTAGTTTTTTTGCCTATCTAGGCCAAGTTTTTAGGCAACCTAAGCAGCCAGAAAACTATCCTATCAGACATGTGAAAGTGATTAAGTGATTATTAATTGATTAATTAATAATCTAATAATGTGCTCTCATTTTGCATTTTGAGTTTGCTGCCATCTGATTGGTTGACGTCTTCGGAGGGATTCTGGAGACAAGTCATGTGGAAGATAGCAAACTGGCTACATGCTTACATCACCTGTAAGTTAGATGTTTTAATAATATTTCTAATATTTCTAGTATTTAATAGTATTTAAAATTCTGTGGCAAAGACACCATTATAATTAGTAAGTTTGATTTCCTTGAATCAGTTCTATATGTATAATTATGTTTGTGCATATAAATGGAAATGATAAGGCCTACATATCATTCGTCCTTGTGTGGAAAATGTGTCTTGATTATCTATAACTAGATTTTGGCTGTATTTTACTGATTAAAAATGTTTTATGCAATTTCAAAGCAAATACACAGACTATATGCCTTTACTTCACCAGCCTAGCGTGTTCAGTGTCAGAGCTTGAGTCACTCCCGTTCTTGACGTTTCTGGACATTTCTGCATTCTCCTGCTTTCTTTTAGCTTGTATCAGAAACAGGTGGCACTCGCTCCGCCGCTCTCTGATGAATGACTTGAGTGAGGGATCTTGTTAAGTGTGTTTTTATCGGCTTCATCTGAACCCGGCCTTGAACCGCTGCTTCCTGGGGGAACGAGTCATGTAAGAACCGACTTTTGTTCATCGTGGTTTTGTGCAACGTGGCTTCGACTAACATGCTGACAGTTTCTGCATCTGGCACAGAATGTTAACTTAACTCATGGCGGAGCGGGGCCCCAAACTGCACGGACGCACGCACACACACACACACACAAGTACAAGATTCCACTGACATTCTCACCTATTACCCGTCATTTAGAAAACAGCGCGCTCTCGCTCTCTCTGCAAGGTGCTAGACAAACATGCCGGCCCTGAAATATGACAATATCGGCACTCTCCAAAGCAATTTCCTTCAGCACGGCTTTGCTCTAAGGAGAGACAGAGAGATTAAGTAGCCCAAGCTGAGAAATATGCTTCACTTTTAAATGTTTTAGGGTGTGTTCACACTTGGCAGGTTTAGTTCCATTAAAACAAACTCTGGTGTGATTGCTTTGTTAGTGCGGTTCATTTGAATAAGTGTGAACACTGCCATCCGAACCTTGGTGCACACTAAACAAGCGGACCGAGACCACTGAAATGTTGGGTCTCAGTCTGCTTCCAAATTGCAGTCCGACTGAAAAATGAACGCAACACGGACCAAAAAAACAGGACGTGATGATACAAGATGTGACCCTAAAAAGGACTCAAGGTTGTTCTCATCATAGGAGCTATGTTGCCCATTACAGTTTGGTATACAGGCATCAGAAACACCGTTTCCTTGCAGCAGATCTTCATTTGTGTGCAACAGATGAATTCCTGGTGCTGCTTCGACTCTTTATACATTTTATAAGCGCTTCACGAGTTCTCAGCTGGTGAAAATACCATTATATGTACACACATACAGCGAGCACATTTAGCCCAACACACAGCATTGTTTCGGATGTACCTAAAGATATAAACGGCTTTTATGATGTATATTTTTGTATGGAACTTACCGAATATCCAAAACAATGCTGTGTGCTGGACTAAATGCGCTCGATGTATGTGCAAACATATGATGGTATTTTTTACAGCTGATAATTCAACGAAGAGCTTATAAATGTCTAAAGGAGTCAAAAGAGTGACACAAAGTTTCACACAAATGAAGCTCTGCTTTTCTGATGCCTGTATCGAACTGTAATGGGCAGAGTAGCACCTATGACGAGAAAAACTAAATATGCTTAAGCATTCTGTACTTTTTAGGGTCACATCTTGTGGCATCATCTCCTGTTTTTGCTCCACTTCTTTGGTGCGCACCAGGGTTCGAATGGCAGTGGAGACACCATAAATGTAACATTTTCTTTTTTGGTCCAGACCAAAAGAACCAAGAGAACCGTGTGACAAGTGTGAACACACCTTTAGTGTGGTTCCCTCCATTTGGAAAGAAATTTCAATTGCTTTTACTTAAAGGCATAGATGACCCAAAAATGATAATTCTGTTATTAATTATTCATCCTGATGTTGTTCCAAACATGACTTTCTTTTTAACTGTAGAACATAAAAGGAGAAATTCTGAAGAATCTGCTGGTCACTCTTTTCAGTGCAATTACAATAAATGGGGACTGGAGGTGTAATGCTGCAAAAAAAAAGCATTAAATCTAAATAAAAGTATCATGAAAGTAGTCTTATAGAACTACATCCCAAGATATGCAACAACTTTGTGTGAGAAAGACCAAAATTGTAAGTTTTTTCCTTTAAGTCTGTTCAGATCAACCTCAGACCAGTACAATGTTCTTCTAGGCTCTTTAAAATTTTATTAGATATTTGAATGTGAACTCTTTTGGCTCCTTCTAAATTGAAACTGTCCTTTATCCATAATAGGCTTATGAATAAATAATGTTCATTAAATCGCCATGTTCTAGCAAATAGTAATAGAGTAGAAAAGTATTCATTATTTCTGTGGGGATCACAACCACGTGTCTGGTGGAAGAAAATCCTGTTTGCAGTTTCAAATATTGGGTTTACATGTGTTGTAGAGTGGATAGCAGTCTCAAGCTGCTGAGAGTCTTACATGTGGACTTCAGTGTTCAGGAGTTGATGATCATTGTAGTTCTCTGAAAAAAAAACAATTTATGTCTCCTTTTTTGCCTATATTCAAAAGGATAGTAGAAGTAGTAAATAGTAGAAAAAGATGAAGAAATTGTTCCAAACCTGTATGAATTTCTTTCTTCTGTTGAACACAAAAGAATATATTTTGAAGAATGTCGGTAACCAAACAATTGATGGGCCCCTTTGACTTCCGTAGTATTTTATTTATTTTTTATTTTTTTCATACTATGGAAGTCAATGGGGCCCATCAACTGTTTGGTTACCCATATTCAAAACATCATCTTTTGTGTTCAGCAGAAGAAAGAAATTCTTACAGGTTTGGAACATCTTTAGGGTGAGTAAATGATGACAGAATTTTCATTTTGGGGTGAACTATCCCTTTAAGACAAGTCTAAATTTGCTCTTATTGCCCTCTAGGAAAAAAGGATGATATATGAAAAGATATTTTTATTGAGATCTTCATTCCCATAGGGAGTGCTAACTGCTGCACCTCAACGCCGACTGGTTTCGTTTTAAGATAAGGTCATTTAGGAATCCTCAACTGACTCACGCACTATCAAAGGCAAAGATCACAGGGGAGACTTCCACTTATTAGCTGACTCATGTTTGCATTGATCACAGAAATGACTCAAACCTGATACTGAAAACACATCTTAGGCTCTTGCGCTGGTCATCCGTCACCACACGCACAACACATAAACACTTTTCTATGCAGCCACGCAAACACAGAGCATGGTAACCATTCCCAAGACGCTCTGATCCGAGCAAACAAACAACAGTTGTGTATTCCTGGAGGAGGTACATGAAGAATGAATCAGAGGGTAGTGTGCACGCTTAAAGCTGGGCAATAAGATTGCAAATGTCTTTAGAGTAATAGTTTGATCTTCCTGACATCATATTTAAGGAAGTGATATAATTTTTTTTACCTCAGGGTTTAAAGAGAGTTTGTTTACATTAATATTGACCTCACCAAGCACAACAGAAAAATGTAGAAACACACACACACAAAATTTTGTTTTGTCACAAATAATGATAGCTGTTAATTAAGGCTAGCTTAGTCATTTTATCACTGACCTTCAACTTCATAACAACCCTGTTTACAAGAAAGAAATGAATACTTCTATTCAGAAGGATGCATTAAATTGATCAAAAGTGATCAAAGAATCCTGACAAAAATATTAAGCAGGACTTTAATATTAAGGATTTGTCATGTTTATGGTCATCCCCCAATGTCTATGTTGGTTACAGACCTTGTTTAGCCCTTAGATGGGAAAATAAGTTTCTTGAAAGAAATAAGTTTTAGTTCAATCAGTGGTAAGTTTATTCTAATGAAATTAAAAATGATCTTCTAGAGCTTAGCTACAATAGAAGTACGTGTACAATATTTGTGCTCATCCCACTGACATACCTGAGGTTTATTTACAATCTGCATTGAGTTTTATGGAGAAAAAAATAGATGAAGCAATAGTTTAGAATACAGGTTTCCTGTTTAACAAGCATAATTTGTTGCTAGACATCTGCTCGTAAAGTAAATTCCTGCAAATCCTTGTCTTGCGTAATCATTTACTTTATGGGAAAAATGTAATCCATTTCTAACCCACAACGATTTTGTCAAAAAGTAAGAGCAAGCAGGGGGAGAGTGGGGTAAGATGAGCCTTTTTTTTTTACTGATGTGATCCTCAAGATAAGGGAAAATGAAGCAGAAGTACAATGAAAGTAGGATGTTTCCTATCATTTTAAATGATCAGAATACATTTATGACAAAGGGTTCTAAAAATATGACTTCTTATAAAAAAAAGTGTTTCTGTGGCTCAATTTACCCCGGCTTAGAGGTAAGTTGATCCGAGTCAGTGGGTAAGTTGCACCATCTGGGGTGTAAACTGACTACATTAATCCGGAGACATTTGAAAACAAAGTTTTCATTTAAAATCGCTCCTCGTCCACACTATCGTTTTCAAGTGTTTTCCAAAAGTTGCTCATCCACACTGAAACACCTAAAACGCTTACATCCCCCTTACTGCGCATGCGTAAAACATACTAAAAGCTCACGAGATGATGCAGAGAGAGCAGATATAATAAAGTTCTCACGCTATTCTTCTGGCACGATCATTTTATTAGTATAATATTGCATCACTCACCAGGTTGCGCTCAAAATCGGGTTCAAAACTCAACTGTCATCACATTTTGCCACGCAGGACAGCAAATGTGAGTAAATTCAATGTCATCTTTGCAGGAATGTAATACGAATATTCTACAAAGGAGCATTTATCTTGAGCAATACTGTTAATGTAAATAGCAGGCACAACAATGCCAGTATAACTATAGATGTCTATGGGTACAATATGCATCACATGACTAAACATGCATCATCGTTTTCAAATACCTCCGTTTTCGCCATCCACACTACAACGCGAAAACGTTTTTTTCAAATTTATCCACTTTGGAGAGCATTTTCAAAAAGCTCAATTTTCCTTGACAAAAACGCTGTCTTTGTGTGGACGGAAGGCCAAAATGGAGAGAAAAAGATGCGTTTTCAAACGAAAATGTATTAGTGTGGACAAGGCCTAACTGAATCTGAATGAAACCCATGTGAAATTGTAAAGATGATTTACCCCCTTTAAAAACTAAATTAATGATCAAATTTCCTTCATATAAATAATCAAATTTATTTTCTTAAAGCTAATTTAAACAGCATAAAACCAACCAAATGAAGTTGAAATTTCAATATGTTTAATTTTATTGCATTTCTGAAACAATATGTTGAACACCAAAGTTGTAATCTTCCCAAAAATAGACTAAACAGAGTTTGTTGAGTAAAATGAAATAAAAACTAAATTAGAATGAATGAATAAATGTCACTGAAACTAATAAACATTTTAGTCAAAAGGTTATTGGCATGGTATATTATATTAAAATTATACCAGTTTACACTTCAGAGATTTAACTTAACTTCAGTGGCTTAAGTTAAAAGTTAAAATGCTGGTTCAATTTACCCCACAGAATTTGCTTCACTTTGCTCCATAGCTGCCATTTTGGAAAAACTATCTTGCTTACCAAATCAGGCTAATATTTAGCAAAATGATTTGCATGGTTTTATACGTTGCTAAATCACCAATATGCACCATAAACATTATGTCTGTTATGCTAAAATTTTTACTTTGACAAGCCAAAAACAGTTTTTAAAGTAAATGGGTGCCTTCCACTCCTCCCATGCGCTTCTCCTTTTCACAGTCTGGCAGAAATGATGGGTGGCTCCAAAATATATTGTCACATGATAATAAAAGTGTACGGTTGCCAAGATACAGGGGTTGGGTCAACTTACCCACTGGCTCATCTTACCCCACTCCCCCCCCAGAAAGTTGGATTACACGTAACACAAAAGAGTAAAACAGGAAAAGTGGTTCAAAATGAATTCTGGAACGTGGCGCACACATTCTAGTTATGAAAAATTATTTTCATCGTTTTTAATACAAGACACTTTTGCCCTCATTAGACAAATTTAAAGTCAAGAACGTGTGCCTGTAGATCAATTTCATTTTGACTTTAAACTCTCATGTGCTGTCAATCTTCCTTTAGTATAAAACCACAAAAAATGCCAGACAAAACAGCAGGTTCAACTGGCCACAACCACAGAACAGAATCTCACCGCTCACCAATCTGCACTTTTCACCATCTCTAATTTGTATGTGTATATGATCTATGTTATGTTTAATACGTCTGGTTTGTTGGCCGAGCATCAATCCTTGTCAATTCTGCCATATCCTTGTGTGACACCCTGATCGGTTTCTTTGCTCCCAGATTCCTTGAGTCCAGATATCTCAGTCCGCAGTCTCCCACAAAGAGATCCACTGGCCAACAGCCAATTACTCCATCCTGGACTTCTCAACTTCACCAATAGAAACCAGATGGAGACTCATACAACAATGCTGTATAGCCAGCGCTTGAGAGAGAGCGATAAAGAAAAAGAGAGGTGAGACAAGTGTTGAAGATCAGTTGAGAAAGGCGCTAAATTCCTAAATCAGTCTTCTGAAGCCATACGATAGCTGTGTGTGAGGAACAGACTGAAATTGTAGTCCTTATTTGCAGTAAACTTGCCCTCTGGCGTTGCTCTCAAATCTTATTTTTGCTTGTATGCATTAAAACATGACACCTCAAGACATGCTACGCCAGGTTTGATATTTTCACATGCACTGTAAAAAAGAAAGTGAGAAAAGTTCAAACTAAGGCAACATAATTTACTTTCTTAATTTACTTTTTGAATTTGTTTGTTCACCAAATGCAACATTTTTTTTTTTTTTTTTTGGCCAATAAATTCTTGTCAAGGCAACTAAAGATTTCTCATTCAGTAATTTTTCAGTAAATTTGGATATGCTATTTTTGCATTCTTATATGCTAAAAAAAAATTAGATTTTTTTTTTGACAAATACACTACAGATCAAAAGTTTGGGGTCAACATGATTTTTATTGAGCAAGGATACATTAAATTGATTAAAAGTGACAGTAAAGACATTTTATAATGTTATAAAGGATTTATTTCAAATAAATGCTGCTCATTTGAACTTTATTTTAATTGAAGTATCCTGAAAAAGAATCACATTTTATATTAAATATTAAGCAGCACATCTGATAATAAGATAAGACTAACAATAAAAATATTATTTTTGATATTGATAAATGTTTCTTGAGCAGCAAATCATCATATTAGAATGATTTCTGAAGGATCATGTGACACTGAAGACTGGAGTAATGATGCTGAAAATTCAGCTTTGATCACAGGAAAAAATTACTTTTTAAAATATATTCAAATAGAAAACAGTCATTTTAAATTGTAATAATAATTTGGATAGATTATGCTTTATTCATAAAAGTCAGAGCTATGACTGCTGCAATTTTTTGAATAACAATGCAAATAAACAATGCTATATATCAGCGTGCACAGTTGATTTCTCTCTTGGAATATAGTCATTTTATGGCACTTTTTAGTTTCTTTTGAAGCTTGTCAGCCCGTTCTGTATGCCTAAGAGGTGTAAAGGAAGGAAAGAGAGAAGTATGGAGGGATATGAAAGAAATGTGTGCGTATGTGCGTGTTGAAGTAAAACCTGGAGTGTCAAAGCAGCATAATTGATGTCTTTGTTTGGTTGGCTTGGTTTCAGTGACTATATGAATCCTTGCAGTGTAACAGGGCTGTGAAAGAGAGCGAGAGAGAGAGGCAGTAAGCAGGGGGTTGATGGAGTAGCAGGCTGAAAGAAAGGAGCCCTTTCACATGCCCATTGACCGCTAAGTAGTAAAGGGAGAACAGAGCCGTGGTGCTGACTGAGAACACCTGAAATACACAACACTGACCAGAGATCAGTGCTATGAACTCGCCATAACCTCTGCAAGCCTTTCTGTCTCACTCTCTCCTTTTACACTGTGACAAGTGTCCATTTTTTGCTTCAACTCAACAAACTCTTTTTCAAACACTTAATCAGTCTAATCCAGCTTGACTTTTGACTACCAGCTATCAAGGTGTACAGGGTTTTATTAGCTTGCTAGGAAACATGTTGACTTCTGAGGAAGAACTAGGGTCAGGCTTATAACAATCTGAAAAAAAAGTATGTCAAATAATAGATGGAATCGAGGGAATGGTTCAGTATTGAAAAGCCAGCTATCTCACGACTAATTCATACTTATTTTATGAGGTGGCTAATTCGTACAACCTCACTCATACAAATTCGTATACGATTTGGGTGACGGGTAGGTTTAGGGGCAGGGTTAGGGGTAGGTCATTCATACGAATTCATTTGAATTGGGCAACTCGTAAAATACGTGCGATTAAGCAAAAATCGTACAAATGAGGGTGTACGAAATGGTATGAATTAGCCACCTTGTCAAATACGTACGAATTGCCGTGAGATCAGGTTGGAAAAGCATAACAACAACTTTCTTAATATAAGTTTCACAACTTCGTTTTAACTATTATAATTGGTTTATTCAATAAATGCAAAATGACTTGTTCAGACACTTTTTTTCTGATTTCTGATTGAGTACAAGTGTTATTTTAGTTTTTATTTTAGTTTTATTATAGTTTTATTAATCATTTGAATTAGCTTTTATTTTATATTGTTAATTTTCATGTTAATTTTAGCTTAATTTTTAGTCATTTTGCTGTTTTTGTCATTTTATATATATATCTATATATATCTATATATCAAATATTGCTAATTAAGTTAAATTTAGTTTTTATTTTGGTTTTAATTTTAGATAGTTTTAGTTTTTATTCATTATTTTATTTATTTAACTTATTATTTATATTAATTTATAGTTTTATTTATTATTTCCGGTATGTATTTTTAGTGCTTCAACTTAAGCTTATTTCAGTTTATTTCCAAGGCAGTAAATATGTTTTTCAACTAATATTTATATTTTATATCAGCTTCATTTCAATTATATATATATATATATGTATATTAGATATATGACATTTAACATGAAGCAAACCTTGCACAATTTATTGAGAACAATAAATGGGAACAAGCCTCATACTAAATACGAGAAAGTTAAAAATGATCAAAATAAAAAAGTTAAAAATGATAAAAATATTTCAGCCTAATTTAAAATTTATTATTTTACCCAATTTTTGCTTTTAATTGCATCATTAAAGTGTGTCATACCAGGACTGACGTCAATGTGAGCGAACATGACGTAACAAACGAATATGACTTTTGACTTGTCTTGAGTCATATGTACTATTTAATGGTGCTTTTTTGTCCTTTTTTAGCACTTGACCGGTCGTAGTCACTGTACATTTTCATTGTGTTGAAAAGAACAGCATGAACATTTTTAAAAATATCTCATTTGTGTTCCACAGTAAAGATGAGAAATGGTATAATTTTCAGTTTTGTGTGTATAAGAACTCTTTTTTAACCTACCTAGTTCGAAAAAAGTTCCCTTCCAACTGAGTTCCATCAGTCGAGGAATTAGAAACATTGGCTTTCTCTGTCTGCAAAAGAAAGAGAGAAAAAAAAAGTTTTTCATTTTTCCTTCTCCCTCCAAAAAGCAGTTCCAGCTGTACTCTCTTTAGCTCTTGCCTAATCAGGTTTAAGCTAATTATGAACTTAGATCAAATTCTATAAACAAACACGGCGCTCAAATCACTTACTTACAACGTCCCGTCGTGGCTTATAGGTTGAAAGAGCGGCTACGTCCACCTGCCCCCCACCCAATGCAAACCATAAAATCTGAGTTTCCTTCCTTCCTTCCTTGCTTGCTTTAAAATCAAGTGACTGTTTCAGCTAGTGCTTGTGCAGATATAATGATGGTGGAAATGAAAAGCAAGAACATTTCTTTGTTCATTTGTTAACGCAGAGTTGGGTCTCATAATATTATCTGTGTTTCTGCGGATAAAGATGACACACTCTGTATGTTTTCATGTAATGCACTGTAGATCTTACTGCAAAGAACAGAAGAATGTACAGTTGAAAGAGTAAAATAAACTTTGCACCGGTTTTCACTTGTCCTTTAGAGTCATTTATATAGATCAGTTTAGAATTGCTGTATTATGACTAGCAAGAAAAGTTAGAAATGACTTACAGCTCTTGGCTTTCATTTTGGGTTAAATGATTTAGACAACCTGCTATGTTCCAATTATCATCTTTCTTAAGTATTGCCAGTATGCTACAAAATATGCATGCTAAAACCTAAATGCATGACTTTGAAAAATTGCCTGGTCCTTGCACACCTGCGCATCTCTGCTGCACGACCGTTTCTGAAACGTCAACCACTAAAAATGCCAATAGCGAAAAGGAAGCAAAGGAATGTCTCATAAACAGCATGGAGAAAGCCATCACTCTCGATACGGGCCTAAAACCCAACACAAGCTGTCATACATGATTTTTTACTGGTCTGAGAGGAAGCCTTTGAATTTTAATCTAATTCTGCTGTCAAACACAATTTACAACACGGCAGACAATGAAAGGTAAACGAAGCAGGGTTCTTGCCAAAGATCGTGTAATTAAGTCAAGACTTTGCATTTTTCCAGAGATAAACAACTTGTCAAGACGGCAGCTGATGTGAATTTCTGTTAAATCTCAATGAACTCAGCATTGGGAAAAGGAAAATAAACGACAAATTAAAACAAAGAAACAAGGCTGGTTAATTACATAACCTCCCAAACGATTAAAAGGCAATACATTTAAGCAATATTAATGTTCGTACTTATGACAAGGTTAGGGGTTCATTTAAATCCCTAACGTTGACACATAACTCATCCTGCACTATTTGTGCTCTACAAACATGAATGATAACTCAAATCGTGCAACTTATCGAGGCCATTTGTGCTATTTCATTTCTGAGCAATCAGATTTATGATTTGTGACGATTTGAAAAATTACCCAGAACACCCTAGAAACCACCTAGCAACACCATAGCAATGCCCCGTACAACCCCAGCATTGGTGGCATGGTTTGTATTGGTGAGCTCTTAAAGTTTTGTTCAGAATATTTGAATAGAAATACAGAAATGATTCAGATAATGCTTGCTAATTCAGCTCCAAATGATACATTCATTGGTTGTTTACCCCTAAAAATCTATATAACGATAGCAAATTAGTTTAATCAATGAGTTTAGGATAGACTCTACCAACAATGGAAGACTTGGGGAATATATTTATCAGTTTTGCAATTCTGTTGTGGTGCACTTGATGAGTTGTGATGGCTCCTCTCTAAAGTGAATGATTGACATATGATGCTTTTGTTTATTTATGCGTATGAAAAGCCATCAGAAATCTCAAGGTTTTGTGAAAGCAAACGCACATTCATGAAAAACTGCACTGAAAACTCAACATGAACGAATCACCCCACAATCGGCCTTCACACCCAAGCCTTCACGCAGCCTCCGTCCGAACTCGGTGCTTCTCGCCAAAGCGAAAACGAAACACTATAAAACACCATTTAGCCCTGTCATGATGTCATCGTCCCTCTACTCATTTTAACTTATCAGCTCTACATTTAATGACTCAGCAGAGGCTGAGAACGCTTACCTCGGGCCAATAAATTCAAGCAGAGGAGTTTCGAGTTATTTTGATTACCTTGCTCCTTCCTTTTCGCTTTGCAGGGCACCATGCTGCAAACACCAACCGTTTTAGGCTCCAGGGAGGGTCATGCACCTCTGAACGCATCTGACCGGAAACTTTATAACAGTGGTGACCTTGGAATCAACCTAATCGTGAAGAAGGACAGGAAAAAATGAAAGAAAAGAAAATACTAGAGAGCTGTTCCCTCACATGGCATAACCATCTTTTAGTGGTGAACAGGCTGTAGTGAGACCTAGCAGAGAGAGATTATTTGTTTTGCATTAATCATACAAACATACATTTCTATAAAGGATTAAATATTATTAGTGGTGTGATGTTATTAGTAGGCAAGCATTTTCGCTTATGCGAATACAGGATGATTAATTAAAATCCAAAAAAACACATAAAATCAAGGTGTAGACGGAAAATGTATCTGAATACATTTTTATTTCATTGTAAAATGTAATTACTATCATTATGAACTAGGGGTGTAATGGTACACAAACATTCATACCTCGGTATTGAAGTCACGGTTTGGTATAGCGGGGCAGAAAAGTAAACATAAAATTGCACGCATATCTAGATCGACTGTTGTTCTTCTTCTGCGCTTTTTCCTGTTGTGGCAGTTAGCAAACAGCATTGCATTACCGTGTGCGCCCCCCTTCTGGATTGGAGTGTGGATCACCTGTGACTCACTGTATTCGTCGTCTAACTGCATGAACTGAACTGTGACGTCCTTACCATTCGGTTCGGGATGAATATATGTACTGTTACCGTTTATTAATGATACAGTTCTTAAAACTTCTAGATAATTGGGGTTAATTCATTTAATATATTGACTCTCCCAGTTTCTGTTAATAAAAAAGTTTGAAAACAAGCAGTTTTGTCCTAATTACTGCAGAACCGGAAGGTATAGGTGGAAATATTAATACTTATATGAGGGGATACTGAATATTGTGTTAGACAATGGGGGACCATTGTATTAAACCTATAGGCAGATAAATTATGCAGTTGTTTTTGTCACGGACATGAATGATACCTCAAATTGCCCAGTTTTTGAGTAGAGGTGTGCTTTAACTTTTCTAACCAATCAGAGGTTCCATCCACATAATATGCAAATTTTTAAATAAATGCTGCATGAAAACACCAAAATGTGAAGAACATTTCCAAAATGTTTATAAAAACAAATGCTCACTTGGATACTTTTGTATTCCGTAATAAAACAAACTGCAATTTACTAAATTCACTCAGCAAAGAAACTATCACTTGATCAATATCATTGAACAGGATCTCAAATTTTACTTTTGTCACCTGGAACTGCCAGCACCTAGCAACCATATAGCAACATGTAAATACCCCCCTCAGAACACCGGGCAATCATACAGCACCCTTGCATCGTGGTGATGAGGTAAAACACATTTACTTCAAAAAATCTAGTTAGTAGGAGCTGGTTGGTTTGGGCTGCGCTCAATAGTTGGCAAAGATTCTCCCTGGTAAGCAAACGTCTTCAGAAAGACTCTTTTAGTTTTCTGGAGACGGTTCCCCGTCATAATTTTTGAACAAACGAAGCAAAGAAAACAAAACGTCAAAAACCACAATTTATTGCGGCTGCCCTTTAAAAGGCTCTTTCTGTTCTGGCCAGCAGCGGCTCAGCGTTTACACTCGATTTCTGCTTCTGGATGGCAGGATGGTAAGATATCTCTCTGTCATTCTCAACTGAGCAGCCAATTCAGTTCATTTACAAGCTCTTTGCCCCCCAAACCCTGTCTGACATCACTCGCTAGTTGAACTTTACTATACCAATGCGTCGTTTACTCAAGTGTGCCATTTTATTATCAGAAGTGCTATTAGGAGAAAGAAGTCTCCTTGCGGTTTATAAGGCTTGGGTAAAAGTTTTAGAAGTTGGTAGAACAAAAATATGGGCATTTGTTATGCAACCACTTGAGAAAAGAAGGAACAGCAAGTTGCCTGAAGGTTTAACTGAGCTATTAAATAACTCGCCATATTGTTAGTAGCCTATTTAGAGGGGCTGCACTCTTGTTTGGGAGTTTAAATTACCATTCAGGGTATGAAATGGGGATCTGGTACTTAAAGGGGGGTATCGAGTAGCTCAAGCCCTCCTGTTATAGCCCCTAAACTGGCCTGCTTGATGTCTTCTCCTCTGGAACGGCATTGTCCCACGTTGGCGTAATGTTAGTGTTGCATTTGGGAGCTGTTTGCTGCCACTGTAAAGAGTCAGATGGGACACTCAATGAAAAACAGGCAGCAGTAATAAAATAGCAACTAAACAAGGAGCCACTGAGTAGCGTCGGCCTCCTACAGCGCTACAGGGAGCAGAGTGCAACTCAGATGCCCACAGCCAAACCAGAGCATGTCTACAAACTGTAAACAGATGCGTGCAAAATACTGCATTTAAAAGGCTGAGAGTGGGCACTGGGATTGTTTAATTGTTTATTCATAACCTACACTGTAATGTTTTTTTAAGTTATAATATTAGTAACAGTAGTGTAATATTAGTTATGACATTAGTTGACTGTCTGCTAAATATCTGCTAACACTTTATTTTGATGGTCCCCAACAGACATTCTACTAAGTAACTTTAAAACTCCTTTTCAACTTATTCTACTAAATGAACCCTAACACCTAACAATGTACTAATACTCTAATGAGAGTTAGTTGACATGTAGTTGCAAATATACTTATAGTTAGTAGAGTGTCTAAAGTAGACCTTTAGACCGACGCAGTTATCATTTTCATGTCCAGTACCCATGTTGTTTAAATAGCAAATGCACTCGCGCCCATCTGTTCACCCATGGGTGTGCTGGTCTGAAAATGAGGTGTGTTCAGTTGCATTGTTGGCGTGTTGCTATTTTGAGGGAACTGAAAACGACTGCGCCATTGACCAACAAAAACCTGCTCTAAAGTCAATGGCGCAGTATTTTTTTTTATTTAAAGGGCGCGTAAGTAATATGCTCCTATAGGTGGGTGCAAAACGTGCGTACACTCTGCTTATTACACACACAGGGACACGCAGCAGCACACAAACATGCCAAATATTAAAAATAAAAGGATTACAATGTAAAAGATTATTATTGTGTACACGAAGATAAAAATGCCTACATGTCATAATGGATAGTCATTGCATGTATCAGAATTACCTATTTGTAGTAATGACGAATGAATTTGGCTAATTATTTGACCAATCGTGGCAATACACACATGTATTTAAACTGACTCGTTTGAGAGTGTCTATATTCCGCCATGTAAATAGCAATCAGACCGTGTGCATAGATTGTTAAAATATGGCCCAAAGTGTAACTGAAAATACTATTTCAGTCTTTCTACTTTAAAATTTCACATTTAATTCAATGTGTTACTTGCCATTTCTTTGTAATTATTTTAATTACTTGTAATTTCTGAGTGAAAATGGTTGCAAAGTAAAAAATGTTTTAATTTGTCGCAAAAATATTATATGATTATTGTCTCAGTGATGCACTGTAGAAATATCCATTCAAATATACAGTAAAAAGGAAGCTTGTGGCCAGAAATTCGCCATAAAAACATACTGACAATGTTCTGGAATTACGAGACGCTTGTATATTTTACAAAGTAAAACTGTATGTTTCATTAAGTGATATAATGCTAAAATGTACAAAAATCAGCTTTTTGACCTTAAAATGTACTGATAATCACCATAATAATACAGGTGACACAATAGAAAGCCACTTTATGAGTTCATCAGACAAAGGTCTGTCCATAAAAATGTCCGCTACTCATATCTAGATGGTCCATAAGGTCATATACACAAAGACCATCAACACACGACACTAAAATAATGCAATAAACCATAACTGAATAACAGAAAATGTAACACAAAACACCCTAATGTACAATACTGATAACATAAGAAGGAACAAGATTATTTATACAAAATATAATGGTGTGATGTCACACAGGGAAAAACATTTATATTTTTTCACTGTATTTGATAAGGTATCTTAAAAATTAACATTTTGTACAGTGTAGGAATGATCATATGAAATGAAAAAAAAAATCATAAATGCCTTTTGCACTTGGCACTGCAATGAAACTGCAAAAACTAACCACTGTTTTGCTAAAATACCATAGTAACGGCATTTACTTTTACTACCGTAAAACCTAAATAAATTAACATGGGATATTCTTTAAACAGAGCTAGACACTTTCAGAATATTTCTGTCATTGTTTAATTTATTTTTTTATGACAGTGGTGACTAATACCGAGTTACCACAATTTTATTGTAGTAACTATAACTGCAACTGTGGTATTTTGGTGGAAACGATGGTTGCCAAGGTCAATTTTTCTTAGGGAAGGAGTTGAAAAATCTCTCCCAACCACAGTTTATGCCAAAAAAGCCACCATACAGTTATTGTTAGTACTGTAAAACCATAGTAGATTAATATGGGATGTTCTTGAAACAGCTTGAGACATTTTGTTTAGTTTTTCATGAAAGTGATGAGTAATGTTGTAGGCTACTATTGTATTTTAGCATGGTTTCTATGGTAAATATAGTGGCTTATCTAATAAATCATACGCTCATTTGATAAGATAATCAAATCGAGACGATATTAGGCTAAGCCATATTGCGGTAGTAAGTCCAATGATTTATAGAGGCTGATAAATTGTTGAGCATTTCATTAGCCACACGCCTCTCAACAGGACTTAACTTACACCTCGTGCATTACATGAGCTTTCACAAATAGGCCTGTTATGCTTCGCAATTAGCACTGAGTGAGTGTTGCACAGCTTCGGGCAACGCGTCAGATCTGGCGGTCTCTCTGAGCCCCTTAAACCCTGTGCAGCGTTTGCCGAGCTGTTATTGTGTTACCAAATACATGAAAGATATGAGGTCAGCGCTGCGTGTTGTGTACAGGGCCCGCAGCGGCTGCCAAGCAAAACACGCGTGGCCGTGCCACCGTTTAGTCCAAGCTAAGCGACGCATACAAACACGTTCCCGCCAGCGCTGTCGAATCGCATTGCTGAGGTTTTCAGCATCTCAGCTTTCAGCACCAAACTCTGTTAATTGATTCTCTGTAGAGTAATTGTGTGATATACAATTTCGCGGCGAGATGTCGAAGTAATTGGTGGTGTTGGAGCGGCTGTTGGCAGCCCGTCATGCTTTCAGGGAAAATTTGTGTGTTCAGAGCGTAAGAGTGAGAGAAAAGCATTTTATGCACTGAAATACCCTAATCATTGTGTTGAAAATTAGCTCACGGCCTCAAAAACGAGAGGATGGTGCAACTGGAAAACATTAAAATCAGTGTTGAGTATTCCAAATTTATTCTTGATTGAACACCTTGGTTTTAAGGGGTGTGCGAGCACCAATGGCAGGTTAGTGTCTCTCAGATGTGTTCGTGTGCTGGTTTTTATTATGAAGGGCGTTTATGACATGTATTTCCACCTAAGCATGACAGGCCGCAAGCCAGGAAACTCTGAACAAATGCATCCACTTCTTTGTTTTTATCCGGTGTACAACTGAATAGCAACATGTGTGAGGCTTTAGCGTCTTCACACATATTACAAGATGCTAAGACAAGATATACCCCAGCAACCACCCAGAACAGTGTAGTAAATGTCAACTGTGGTTTACTAAGAGCGGGTATTCTTAGTGAAAAGGGTTTATTCAGACACAGTTCCAGTCAATATTGCTCACTCTGTACTTTGATTTTGTTTACACACTACTGTCTAATAGCAATAAAGTCTATCATGCTCACCAAGGCTGCATTTATTTGATCGAAAATACAGAAAAAACAAGAATATTGTGAAATATTATTAGAATTTAAAAGAACTGCTTTCTATTTGAATATATATTCAAATGTAATTCATTCCTGTGATGCAAAGCTGAATTTTCAGCATCATTAGTCAAGTCTTCAGTGCCACATGATCCTTCATAAATCATTATAATATGCTAATTTGCTAATTTCTTATTATTATCAACATTGAAAATGGTTGTGCTGCTTCATATCTTTGTGGAAACCAATTTTTTTCCAGGATTCTTTCATGAAGAGAAAGTTCAAAAGAACAGCATTTATTTGACAGAAATCGTTTGTAACATTATAAATGTCTACTTTTGATCAATTTAATGCATCTTTGCTGAATAAAAATCATACTGACCCCACAATTATGAATGTAGTGCCCTGACTGTTTACAGTGAAGAAACATTGCAAAACAATTGGATCCAATTAATTTCTACTTATGAAAGTGGCAGAATTGAAAATGTCAGATCCAACAAGCAGATCTGTGTCACATAAGAGGGTAAAAATCACATTTGGGCCACTTGAACTGTAAATTCAGCCGTAGTCTTGATTTAGTGTGGGTGGATAAGAGGTGAAACGTCGCATTTATACCAACTCTAAAAATAATAATACAGCCTGAGTGCCACATAGCTGAGTGGTACCCTTATATACTCACTTGGGAAACTGGGTGGACCTAAATGACCTTTGCAGTCAACTGAAACCCATAGCACTCCAAGATTCAACAAGGCATGTTGTGAGTAGCTCTAGTGTCAATACTGCCCCTGCCAAACATCCTCGCCATAACTTTGGCCAACCTTACACAGCATGCCGAGTTCCGAGATTTGACTTGCGAGAGAGCGTTGGAATTGTTTGCCAGTGTTTTGCTGTTTATGATGCCCTGGGGCGATTGTTTTTAGAGCTATAAACTAATGCAAATTTAATTTGAAGTCAACCAATTAAAGAAGAATTAGGGTCCATGCTAACCTTTCTTCACCTCGCGCCAACGGTTTGAGAGGGAATGTAGATTCTTGGCGTTTCTCAAAGTTTCCTTTTTAGAGTGAAACATTCGAGATAGCCATGATGTTGCTCGCCTCAACCCTACATGACTAAGAACAAAGCTATGCTATTGCTCATAGCTAATTTTCCTCTTGCTCAACTGGTAGAGATACCAATAGCAATACAAATCACTTGCTGGTAAAATGTTGAATGCTGCTTTAGATAAATGTCAAATGAATTATTGTACTGTAAATGTTTATGGGTTAGCAATCCATAAAGTGAAATAGATCTTGGCTCTGGGAAAGAAAAAAGGGAAACTGTATGTTTTAAGGTAATAGTAATGCATTTCAATTGACCACAATGTGTAAAGATTCCCAGAGAATAGACAAAATTAACATGAAACCCAATTTATGTCCGTAATATCACCTATACACTACCGTTCAAAAGTTAGATTTTTTTTCTTAAGAAACCAATGCTTTTATTAAGCAATGATGTATTAACTTGATCAAAAGTGACAGTAAAGACACTTAAAATGTTACAAAAGAGTTCTATTTCAAATAAATGCTGTTCTTTTGAACTTTCTATTCATCAAAGTATCGTTAAAAATATCAGTTTCCAAAAAATATTAAAGGAGACCTATAATGCCCCTTTTACAAGATGTAATATAAGTCTCTGGTGTCCCCAGAATGTGTCTGTGAAGTTTCAGTTCAAAATACCCCACAGATCATTTATTATAGCTTGTCAAATTTACCCCTATTTGGGTGTGAGCAAAAACACGCCGTTTTTGTGTGTGTCCCTTTAAATGCAAATGAGCTGCTACTCCCGGCCTCCTTTCCAGAAGAGGGCGGAGCTTTAACAGCTCGTGCTTCAGTTGCTCAACAACAACAAAGCTGGAGAATCTCACGCAGCCAAAATGAGGATTGTCAGTAACGGTGTTCAGCCTTACATTGTTCAAACCGGAGTCGACACTGATGGAGAGACTCAGGAAGAAGTTACAACTTTTAGAATGAAACTGGACGTTTCTGAATGACTAGTGGATAAATTTATGTAGTTGCTGTGGAGTTGATTCAACTCATCGACTAGCATGTGCCGTCATGTTAATCTTTTGTGCAAATCCAGTGTTGAATTGACACTCATTTGTGAAGCAGTCCGGCGTAAAATGACGGCATGGCAACAACACTCTACTACAACAACTCTTCCTCTTCTCTAAAGCAGCCCAACATGGCCTCACCCCCTTTGTTGCATGTTCTCAGGGGTGGGGTTTATGCAAATTTTAGGGTTTGTGATGTCACCAACCCAGGAAGAAGCTCATTGTAGTCCCTACCAGCATTTTGTTGTAGTCCTTAAAAAAGTAATTTCTGTAAAAGAAAATATCTTTGCATTGAACATTGAGCGTCATAACTTTGCAGATGTTGTTTATGCTCAAACAGCAACATTACACACTATCTAAAGTTAAAAAAGTGAAATCATAATCAACCACCCCTTTAATCAGCGCAACTGTTTTCAGCGTTGATAATAAGAAATGTTTCTTGATCACAGCAATATTGTGGTATATTTCACAACATTAATGTTTTTACTGTTTTTTTGATCAAATAAATGCAGATTTTGGTGTAAATAAGAGACTCCTTTCAAAACATTCAACAGGAATAATTTTGGTGGATCTGACTGGATTGTGAAAACGGGTTCTTACTTATACCAAAAATAATCCAGGTGCTTATAGATGAGGGGCTGAGAAAGCATTCATAACATCATCTGAAAAGGAAAGTCATTTGCGACTATTGGAATTATATTTCATTTTAAAAAAATAAACCACAGAATTATCTGCACCAATGAATTTTGCAGAATTAGAAACCATGAATGTTCATTAAAATGAATAATGTAGGCTAAATAAGGTTCATTTTGTAGACAGTAAAGCATGGTGCTAACCAACGCCAAGGTCATGGGTTCGATTCCCAGGGAATGCATGAATTGTATATTTGAATGCAATGTACGTATCAACATCATTAAGCTGCACCGACATATGCAATCAATTTTATAATTCGAGAATATCACATATACAACATTACATTTAAAACGGCTTCAGAACAAGTTTATCCAGCTGTAGTTTGTTATGCTAATTTGTTAACACAGCTGTCAAGAACAAGATGTTCAGTGCTAACACTTGTTTGATTGTTTACATCAGCGGTGACAAAAAGAGTCCATTTGAAAGCACTTCTAGAATGAAATCGCCAACCTTTGAACTCAGGAAATCTTTGCACACCTCCACCCTACCTCGCTACGCTGTACCCCCCAACTCTAGACCCACTTTACGGTGGGGGTTTATTTTTCTAAGGCTAAACTTTACACACAGGGCAGCTAATTAGGCCCGGGTTTGTTGTTTCACCTCCGTCTGTGTCACATGAGGGAAATATAATGATATGTGCTGACCCTTCAACTTTGCATGTGCTGAGTTCTGTCTTTTTATGATATGTGCAACTAGACTTTATAGAGAAGGTCACGGTTTTATCTTCAATTTTCATTATCTCAGATGACAAAACATAATTGGTTTGGTATCTTTGCAGTTGATTTTGGCTTCAGGGTGTCTAGATAAAAGCCACATTTTTAGACAAGTACTTCAGTCAAGTTACAAAAAATTGCAGTACACTTAGGACAAGTCAACATTTGTGAAAACGCGATGTTCCCTTAAAGCGGACCAAGCTGTAGCAACAGCCTTTTCATGCTTTTATGGCTTGGAACCGACTGTGGACATCATACAGTATATTTACATATTTCTTAGTTCCTGTGTGGTCTGCAAACCTTTTAGCCCAAATGATGCGTTTCTGTGAATTCAGGATTCAGGAGTTAAATACTGGAGAAAGAAATATATACTTGTATAGGTAAAAACATAATAGCTATAGAATATATTAGACTATTAACATGTTTCACCTCACTGAACTCACTGCATTATTGTGAATGTTTGAGTAATAGACTTATTCTGCAGAGAAGTGCACACTTGAAGCTTTTGTATTGACATTTGCTGTGCATGATTGGTCAATATTTTCCTTGCCTTGTTTCCAAAACTTGTCGCCAGTCTGTCTTTCATGCCAAATTGACATACTGACAACGCACACACACACTTGACACACTTCGACTCTCGCTCACACACACCCCACACCCACAACGTGCCTGAGCGGGATGGTCGTTGCACATGGACCGACACTCCTTATTTATAGCTCTCTTTCCCAAGGTTTTTCTCACAGGAACGGGAGCAGAGCAGGAATCGAATGTTTCCTCTCCTGTCTTCATCAATCACTCCTTATTAATCCAAACATGCTGGAGAAGGCAGCCCTCGCTTCACTTGAGGAAAAAGGCCCATTTTGTTTTCTGAAAGAGAAAATGTTCTCATTGAGTCAAGCCGGGTTTGAAATGAACCCTTTCAAGGAATCAATGGGTTAAGAGAGGTTACGGTATAACAGTGTATCTGTGAGGGAAATGTGCATCCAGGTGAGCGATTCATGGATAAAATTGTTAAACTGTGTGTGCAACTCATCCCTCAAACCTTGTGCTACGCAAATAAATGATCAGATTTACAATTTACAATAAAATGAGTGTTATGATTACCTTTAGATGTTTTTCATTTGTGAGAAGTGTATAAATTGGGTTTTGAAATGCATCATGGAAGCCTGTTTTGAGTAAATAATAAAATAGGTAACTGTGAGATAAAATAAAGTAGAAAATCTCAGAAATGGTCACAATTATGGTAAATAAAGACACAAATATAAGAAATTAAGCCGCAAATGTGAAATGTGTGATTGTCACAATTTTTAGATATACAAATTTTGAGATGTAAAGTCGCAATGCCAATAATTAAAGATGCAGATGTGAGAAATAAAGTTGCAAATGTAAAGTTAACTTGCCATTTTGAGATACAAAGTCCCTTTTAAAAAAATAGTCACACTTTGAGATATGAAGTCAAGTCACATCTATGAGATATCAAGAAATTAAATAGTTGCAATTATGAGAGATAAAGATGCAAATGTAAGAAATGAAGTTGCAAATGTTAGAAAGATGCAATTATGAGAAATAAAGTCACAAATGCAACAAATAAATTAGTAACAATAGTACTAATTTAGAAATAGAATAAATAGTAACAACTGTGAGAAATTATGATGCAAACATAAGATTAAGTTGCAGTTGTGACTGAGATATAAAGTCACAATTAGAATGTTTAGAATGAAAGAACGTTTAGAATGAAAGAAATTAAGTCGCAAATGTGAGAGACGCAATTATCAGAAATAAAATCAAATGTAAGATTAAGTTGCAGAGATTTTGAGAGAAAAAAAATCACATTGTGAGATATAAAGCTGCAATTATGAGAAATAAAGTTTCAAATGTATGAAATTAGGTCGCAAATGTGAGAAAGGTGCAATTATGAGACATAAATTCTCAAATGTAAGATTAAAAAGTCACACTGTGAGATATAAAGTCGCAATTATGAGAAACAAAGTTCCAAATGTACGAAATTAAAGGGTTAGTTCACCCAAAAATGACATTTGTGCGCAAAAACAAAACAAAAATTACGACTTTATTCAACAAATTAATCTCTCCCCTGTCATTCTCCTACACTGTTTACGTTGTATAGACTGTAGGCTTCCGTGTACTATGTCGACTGCTTTCTAAGAGGGATCAGAAACCTTAAATTAAAATCATATTTATTTTATCAAGTCGTTTATTCATTTATTTATTTTCCTATTATCACATTTATTTACCTATTTATTCATTTATATATTCATTCATTCATTTATTTCTGCAGAAATTAAAAATGAATAAATAAATGAATGAATGAATAATTATATAAATGAATAAATAGGTAAATAAATGTGATAATAGGAAAATAAATAAATGAATAAATGACTTGATAAAATAAATATGATTCATTTTTAATAAAATAATTTTTTTCCCCCTTAATTTATCATTTTCTGTGTTTATACATTTTTAAACATTTTTATTTTTATTTTTATATTTATATATTATTTTTACATTTACTTTTAGATTTATGTATGTATGCATTCATTTATTTTTAGATTTATTTATTCCCACATGTATTTATTTTTAGATTTATTTATTTATTTATTGATTCATTTATTTTTACTTTTCCATGTGTAACATGGAAATGAGGAAGGCGGTCCTTCTGTAGCTTCAGTGCATCATTGGTTAAGAGCTCACGCATAGATTTGTCAGGCCAGCTAAGCGATAGAGACAGAGCGCATTTAGTATAATCTGAAAACCATGCCCACCGGGGGGGGAAACAATCCAACCGTCTCCATTGACTTTGTATTGCTTGAGGCTGCCTCCTTGTCATTTCTGACTTATTACAAAAAACAGTACAATGTCTAAAAGCTGCTATGTGACATGGTGTNAGAGAGAGAGAGAGAGAGAGAGAGAGAGAGTAGGGTGCATCACCGTTCAACCTGACACCTAGATGAACACTTTACAGTTGGTTTTGTGACTGAAAGTCATTCTCTTTAAACGCTACTGAAGGTAGAATTGTGAATACCAATGTCGTAACTTTAGAGACGGTCCCTAAATTTGCCAATATCAAATGTTCAGCGTCAAACCAACTTTATGCCAGTATCTGCTTTCTTGGAGCCTATATAGTATAACCTACATCACAAATAAGGTGCGAGTTTGGTCTTTTATATCACTGTACGAGTTCATTAAGCCGTGTTAAGCGTTTTATATGTCCTGATGGCAGGGGAATCCTATGACACATGAGGGAAGCCCTAATATTACAATACAGCGCCATGATATAAAGTTAAGGAAACTAAAAAAACAGAGATAAATATATGTCTACCTCAGATTTAACATTTGATCTGCACATCAGCATCGGGCAATTACGTTATAATCTCGTTCACTGGAGAGAAAGCTGCTTATGTAGCCTACACAGGGAAAGTAACTGTAAAGACACTGAATTAAACATAAATGCAGCTTTTGTGTCTTTATACTGGCCCTGATAATCATCACACATTCACTTTCAGCTTGTTCCATTTCGATAAATCCGTTTTTATGAATGAATGATGACTTACTAGCTGTTGCTCTGGTCTTTGTAAACAGCCGCTAGCGGCACCTGCTGGTGAAGTCGACTAACAGCAGATGGAGATCATGCATCGGTACTCTACTTCCTAGAATTCCCGGATGTGAAATGTTGAATTTTCTGCCGAATTTGAACCACTGAATTTGTGGAAGCGAATTTGTAAAGTAAAATAAAATGGACTTAAAATTGCTAGTCGAATTTTATAGGTTGTATTTTTAAACAGAAAGAATATTTTGAAAGTGAAATCTGAAAGGTGAATATAAATTATTGAATTTTTAATAATGGAAATATTCACAGCTTAAATATACGACCATGTTGAATTTCAGCCCATAAAAATGCAAGCCTTAAAAATACTATGCATCAAAATGCAAGCACAGCTAATGTAATGCTTTTTTTTTTTTTT
>RJVU01057277.1:4201237-4214457 GCA_003731715.1 Anabarilius grahami
TAAAATTGTGCATCTAACATAAAAGTTTGTAATACACTACGATTCAAAAGTTTGGAAACATTACTATTTTTAATGTTTTTGAAAGAAGTCTCTTATGCTCATTAAGCCTGCATTTATCTGATCAAAAATACAGAAAAAAAACAGTAATATTGTGAAAATAATGGTTTTCTATTTTAATATACTTTAAAATATAATTTTTTTCTGTAATGCAAAGCTGAATTTTCAGCATCATTACTCCAGTCTTTTGTGTCACACAATCCTTCAGAAATCATTCTAATATGCTGATTTGATACTCAGTTATTATCAAAGTTGGAAACAGTTGTGTTGCTTAATATTTTTTGGAAACTGTGATACTTTTTTCAGGATTCTTTGATGAATAAATAGTTGAAAAGAACAGCATTTATTCAAAATAGAAATATTTTCTAACAATATAAATCTTTACTGTCACTTTTTATCAATTTAACACATCCTTGCTGAAAAAAAGTATTAATTTATTCCAAAAAAAGAAAGAAAAAAATACTGAACCCAAACTTTTGAACAGTAGTGTATATTGTTACAAAAGATTTAATTTAAATAAATGCTGCTCTTTTTTTTTTTTACTTTTTATTCATCAAAGAATCCTGAAAAAAAGTATCACGTTATAAAAAAATATTAAGCAGCACAACATTTGTAATAAATCAGCATATTAGAATGATTTCTGAAGGATCATGTGACACTGAAGACTGGATTTAATAATGCTGAAAATTCAGCTTTGCATCACAGACATAAGTTATATTTTAAAGTATATTATAATAGAAAACCATTATTTTAAATTGTAGTAATATTTTACAAAATATTACTGTTTTTTTTCTGTAGTTTTGATCAAATAAACGCAGGCTTGATGAGTAGAAGAGACTTCTTTCGAAAACATAAAAAATAGTAATGTTTCCAAAATTTTGAATGGTAGTGTATATATATATATACACACACATAAACACATATTATTTTTACAGACTTGTTGTTTTATGTTAATCGATTTGACAGCAAAATTTATATTAATAATAATATAAATGTTGTGACGTTATTTCCATCAAGTGGTGCATCAATTTTTGGTCAAGATCTTGTATTGACAATGCAAGAGTCAAGCACTCTATAAAGTCTCCTCCAGCACATCCCAAAGACTTTCAATGAATTAAAAGGTTCAGTGTGTCAATTTTAGCGGCATCTAGTGGTGAGGTTGCGAATCAACGGCTCAGTCCACCGCTCACCCCTCCCTTTCAAAGCACATAGAGAATCTACGGTGGCCGACACAGGACAAAAATGTCGTCGTCTGAGACAGCAGAGAGTAGCCAGTCAAGCAATGAGGTTTCTTTACAAAGATAAATCAAGAAATTATATTTACTTAATTATTCAGTAAAACGATATGTTATTGCCAATATTATTGTTACGATGCAAGTTGCCTCTAAAAACACCAACGAAGAAGAAGTAGAACAACATAGTGATGACGAAATGCTGTAGAAATGCTCTGTAGAGCAGTTTGTCCGTTTAGGGCTACTGTAGAAACATGGTGGCACAAAATGGCGGCTTCCATGTAAGGGGACCCAAGGTGTATGTAGATAGAAGTGGCTCATTCTAAGGTAGTAAAAACATAACAGTTCATTATGTAAGGTCTTTATACACCACTGAAAACATAGTTATGTTATTATATTCCATTTCTGTCAGTAGATCCTCCTAAATATTACACAGAAACTCAGAGGTGCCAATTCATGTGTGAAAATGATTCTTCATGCTCTCTCCCAACCATTCTTTCACACTTTGAACCTGGTGAATCTTGACATTGTCATCCTGGAATATGGCCATGATGTGTTTTCCTACATGGTTTTTAAGAATCCATCAATTAGGGTTAGAATAAATGTTGGCAAACATAACATGCCAGAAAGTATATGCAATATAGTTTTTATACAATAAACACAAAAAACACAAAAAATTACCATCGTACTTCAATGTATTGTGGACATGGTACCATGGTAATATTTTACTTGGAGAACCATGTAAATACCATGAAATTCTGTACCATGGTGTGACCATCATCTGATACTATCACTGTACTTTTTTGTGAGTGTAGTTAGCTGGTCTTTTATTAAAATATTTGTTACCTGTTATGACTTTTTTCCCAAGGTAAAGTCCAGCAACAAAAGTGGTGGAAACAGAAAACTAAATTGATTTATTGGATTCTTAGGGGCAAGAGTACATAAATTAATTGTGTTTTGCCAAAGAGGACACGGGGAACAATGATAGCAAAGCTTACTTTGTGAGGCGTTACTGCCAACTAATTTACAAACCCTCACATGGATCCTCCATAAGCGGAACTATATTCCACTGCGCTGAATTCCACAGCTCTGATTTCCACACGGACCACTTTAAGGGCGGGACAGAATCTTTGACATTGCAGTAAAAGGGGAGGGACAAAAACAAACAGTTACAAAACGTGTTACAATATCAGTCACTGATTCCTGCTTTATAGTTACAATAATACTCTATTATTGTGACTTTAGCAGAATCATGTATCGGCGACCGCTGCAGTCCGCCGTCAGACAGTTATTAAACGCTTCAGCATCGAGATCTGTCCTCGGAAAGGTAATTTATTGAAACGTATATATATATATAAAAAGACAATAACATCACTTAAGTTGTTTATAATGGTGTCCTTTAAAACTTTGTCTTCATCTGCGTACTAAGACTGATATTATAATGTTGTTTGGAGTTATTATTTACATTTTGCAACATAATGATGGACAACTGTGGGTCTGACATAACCTACTTCTACTACACCAGACGTGGCATTATGTATAAATATTGTAAATATAAGTAATAAATATAATATATATTTAAGCGTATCTTGTAATTATTATTATCATCTATGCATTGTGCCATAATTCTTTCAAATCTGATTCATATACTAGTATGCAATGTTCCAGTTTATAACATTTGCAAACATTTACTCCTCTTGATCAGTTGGTTTATTAGTCAAATTAAGACAATTTAGGGAAAAGCAGTAGTCATAACCTCTTTCTTTCAAACTAGATTGAAAATGGAAAGCTCTTGTCAAGATATTTTTGCTTTCTAGGCCATTGAACAAGATGTGTGTCAGTCCAGGGCTTTGGTGGCTTGCCGGATAACAGCGGATGCTCGCTTCCCCAATCACTCGCAATGTCGAGCTCTTCACAGCACAAGTGAGGTCTGTGTCGCCTTTTACAATCACAGTTTCCAGTTCTTTCTCAGGCTAGGGAATCCAGTTTCAAATCCGCTAAAGGGATCAATTCTGATCTCTGAACTTTTTTTTTAAGCAATAGAATCTCAAATCATACCTAGGTGGGATAATAAAATGAAGTAGCCTACATAATTACAGTAACTTAAGCATAGTCCCAGAATAAAATGCATGTTTGAGTTGTTTTGACTTAAAGCAACCTGCACTGGCATTTCTTAAAATATGTCAGTGCCATTGTTTTGCCTCAAGATGCATGCGCTTATGTTTTTTTTCTAAGGCACATTTATAAAAGATACTAATTTAAGTCCTAAAACATAATCCTGGCTTAATCTAAGCCCTGTCTGAGAAACCAGGACATACTGTTTCTTTATTAGGCAAGGCAAGGCAATTTTATTTGTATAGCACATTTCATACACAATGGTAATTCAAAGTGCTTTACATAAAGAAGAATAATAAAAATAGAACATAAGGAATAGAAATAACAGTAAAAACAGAATTTTGCAATCTGGATGGAAGAGCTAGGAAGTCTTAGGGAGTTTTTTGTTGTTTTTGTTGTCCGTCAGAGTGGATCTAAACGGATCTATCCATCAGAGCGGATCTGAATGGATGTTCTTACATTTCACACACACACTGCTCTCACACAAACACAACATCCCCAAATCGCAGTTCTTCAACTCATTCCCTTACGACCTTAAGTCTTATGACCACTCAACGTTAAGCTACATTCTATCCTCCTTCCCTACATGCCAATTCTTTCTGCATTCACCTTCTTTTCCTTCTGTCTGCTTCTTCTAGATTTCACTTTCTTCCTAATTCTACCAACTCTTTCAACCAGACAGCAATATTTAAAATGCATTAAAAGTCAGAATAACAAGATGATACATAAAAGATATAAAATACATTAAAAATGAAATAAAAACAGGAAAAGGAATTAAGAGAATAAAAAAAGATAATATGTATAAAATAAAGTGCAAACAGTTCGGAAAATAGTATTAGTACTATTTTCCATATTTTAGAATGATAGTTAGGTCATCAAAACTGCGGAATCACACAAATGGAAGTAATATGGGAATTATGTTGTTAAAAATGTAGACAAATCAAAACAATGATCATTTTAGCTTTAAAAAAAAAAAAAAAGATGTATAGACAGAGTTGATATTTTTCTACAAACGTTTGACTGCTATATGTTGGCAGTAATCATTTCCTCCCTATATGAGCCCAAAGGGCAGGTGCTGATTATAGTCTACTAAACTTCTACTAGTTTACTAGTATTCCCAATCATAGCAGTAAAACATAAAATTCCTGTGAGAAATCCATTGGGGAAGGTTTTATTGCGTCCATAGTGGTGGCTTGAGGGAATTAGCCGAATATTTTCACTGCAGTGCCTCCATAAAGATTCCCTGGGTTGAGTTGAGATTTACAGGGAAATTGTGAAAGGCTGATCTTAAACGGGAACTGTTGATGGATTTGGCTCAATAATGGCTATTTGTCAATATTAAAACACAAAAACCCTAGAGATCCTTCAAAATGCAACTTCAGTTGGTCTTGTAACTGAGAAAGTGTTGTTATGTATTGTCTTTATGCGGTCACTTTGCCAGATGCCCATGTGTTTATGTCAACGTTTTATATAGCTCTAATGTCAGATGTGTTTCCGTGTTCTGTTTCAAGCTGCGTACTGTTAAAGAGACCCCACAGACTACAGATGAAGAGGTGGGGGCCTTCACCAAACTGATTGAGGCCATGGGTTTCACTGGACCCCTCAAATACAACAAATGGGTAAATACATCTCCTCATCTAGTGTTACCAAACAGTCTTCTTTTAAACAGTCCCCTTTTGATATTTGATCATTTGTTCAAAGTTTTCCATAAAATTTGATGTGTAAATTTAACAGAACTTCAGATGCACCGATATATCGGGCGGCCAGTTTTATCGGCCAGTTTTTGATAAATTTAAAACCATCAGTTATATCATGAAAAAGGCTGATATAACAAACTGTGTGAAGTCACTGAGTTGTATAATGTGTTTCTATTTATTAAGGAGATATAGTCAAATAGGAGTTAATCTTGTTAATAAGAAATATTTTATAGCAAAAATAACTTCTGGACTACTTTGTGACTGTCTTATAATGTTGGCCTGTTGAATGTTAAATAGATCCAATCCATGTTCCATGAAAATGATTTGATCATTTAATGCAGCAATAAACTAGCTAATATACCTTAATGTATGTGTTTTTGAACTTAGCTAATTTAAAACATGATCAAAACAGAAATCTATATTAATGACAAAAGTTCAAATAAGTGATCAACTGACAAATATCAATATTGGAATCAGCCAATAGTTGTTTGTTAAAATCGGTATTGGTAAAAAATCATTCTAACGGTTCATCCCTGGAACACGTGTCCAGGTTATATTTCACGGCAAAATCAAGAGAGAGAAACACATTTTTATTTTGCTTTAAGATAATTGTTTTCAACATTTTTTGCATTTTGCCCTGTTTATTTTCTTATTACAGCAATCCCAAAAATCTTGATTGTATTACTGGAATGTGGAAAAAATTAATGATATATTACTTAAATTGTGAAGAACACTTTAAAAAATAATTCAGGGGACCTGTTACCACAACTTAAATAAATGCATAGTTCGTTGCAAGTTGAAAATTGTAATTTATTGTTTTAATCAAACCTTTTAACTAACATTATTTTGTAGTGTTCTGTTGACATAATAATGTTGATCATTCAACTTAACATCGTCTATAATTTAAACTCAAATTTCTGCGTTAATTAGCTTTTTTAAAAAATGAGGTTGTAGTAAATGAAATTGTCTTGATAACTTCGGAAATTATTTAGTGGATTTCTAGTTCCCTGCATGCTTTGCATAGGACTGGATAAGGAGAATAAATGTTGAATTTAAGTGTTTATTTGTTTTTAGTGAAGGGAAAGACTTGTTAGTGGTGTAATGCTGTTATGTTTGACATTTAAAAGAGTTTCTGTAATGTTGAAGTTTTTGTGGTTACCATTGTGCTGAAGAGTAGATACATGAAGGTAAAAACTACATTGACACTATAAGCAATGACTGCGCTAATGCCAGTGACAAGTAATATCTAACTTGTTCATTAAATATAGATGTTAAATAAGTTATGTTAGCATGTGTTATGAAAGCTGTTGATTTGAACTGAAATAGATTAATTAGTTCCAGGGCTACAACTCTGGTAATTGGAGTGACCTTTTTCTTTTTTTTTGAGTAATCAACTTAAAAATGTGTGTTCATGCTACAAATTAAGTTCCTCTAACTCAGCGTAGTTTGTTGGTTCCACGTAAATTCACTCAAAGTTGTAATTACTCCAACACATTATTTTTTAGAGTGTATTTGTATGCTGATGTAATACAAACAAAATGCATTCTTTTATTCCAGTAATGAGAGTAATATAACAAGATTCACCATTTAGAATAATCATTTGTATTACAAAAATACTGGAAATTGTGCTTAATCATCCTGAAAAGAATGTCACAATGCAAAAGCATTTAATAGTCCTTAAAAATAGGGTTAATTTTTAAATTAAAATATGCAAAAATAGGCATATTTTTATGATATATAATTTTCATTTTGGGGTTAAATATGAACATGTTTTCTTGAGAATAACAAAGAAATCATCAACCAGATTTTTCACATATTCAGTTGAATTTAGTAGTTTACTGGCACTGTCTTTGGTCGCATTTCCCATAACCCCTCAAACGACTCAACAGTGAAGTGGACACTATCGAGTTTTGTTGCTGGAATGATGACTTCATCTCGTTCCGCTACCTGTTTTGTGTTTTCTAAAGCAGGGGCCACACTTTGTGAAATCCGAGATGACCTTCCATGTTAGAGTCATCAGCATCACGGCTGTCTAAAACTTTAGCATGTCTGCTTCATTTTGGGGTACATGTTCGGCTCGGTAGACCGGACTGAAAATGTGATGTCTTGGCCAACTTCATCAGTTTCTGCTTTTGATTACACTGGATTGAGTGGCTTTTTGATCATGTGTGTCACAAATGTCTCTCTTCTTTTGCAGAAAATCAAGATAGCTGCCTTGCGCATGTACACATGCTGTGTAGAAAGAATCAACTATGATGAATTTTTTGAAAGTAAGTATTTTTGAGTCTGAATCTTTTCGTTTTTTTGCACTCAGACCGTATTATGGCCTTATGAGTCTTATGTCATGCTCATTTAAATTTTTTGAAGAGCTCCTAAACACCCCTCACTTTATCCGAAATGTTGAAATGAGTGTAAAGGGACCTTTTCAGCAGCACCTGAAAGATTTATGTGGCACTTTACAGCTGTGTTACGTTGTTTTCTTTAGCTGAGGAAAAAACAGGTGTAAACCCAATAGCGGTTTTGGAATCGGAGCCCAAGTTTGCATTGGTTTGGCTACATGTTGTGTTTTCTTGTTCCCCCTTATGATGTCCTCTACTCCCTCTCTTTCTCCCAGAGTGCTCTCTGCCCGACACGCTCAACTCGTGGTTCTTGGTGGCACAGCTCCACGTTTGGTGAGTTTTTGGACACAGTTTTGGTTAGAACTGCGACATTGTGTCATGCAAATTCCAAATCCTTGATTGGTTATTCATGTCATTGAGCTGATTAATATTCATCTACTAGGTGAATTGCAAATGGTGTTTCACTAGACCTATTCATTCTGAGCAGTGCAAACATGCTTGCATACCAACTTGAGATTTAGTAACACAAAGCAAGCAAATATTTTTTTCACCAGATTCCAATTTATTTTATGTGTGTTTGTGCTTTTACACTGATTCTAGTCTTTAAAGATTATAATACCTTTTATCCTTTTTTCTCTGCAGTTTTTCCTACTTTTTAAGTTTGCCAGAATTTCCTAATTTGGGCAATTTACTTAATATCTGCAATTTTTCCTAATTTTTCAGTTTGCCAGAATATCTTAATTTAGCCAAATCCAGTTTGTTTTTTGTTTACTTTATCTGTTGCCTTGGCTTATTTGAGTAGTATGGAAGGTTGATTCTGCAATGAAATAAAAAATAAAAAAGGTAATGGGACTTTTTATCTTACAATTCTGACATTTGTTTCTTGCAATAGCGAGTTTATATCTCACAATTATTTTTTTCTCAGAATTGCGAATAAACTTACAATTGCGAGTTATGAAGTCAGAATTGTAAGTAATAAAGTCAGACTTGCGTGATATAAAGTCAGAATTGTGTGATATAGACTCGCAACTGCGAGGAAAAAAGTCAGATTGCGATTTTATATCTGACTTTATATCACACAATTCTGACTTTATAACTCGCAATTGTGAGTTAAAATCTCACAATTCACATAAAAAAAAAAAGTTAAATTTTAAATTTTTATCNGAGCAAAAAAAGTCAGAATTGTGAGATAAAAAGTCATAAATACCTTTTTTTTTATTTTTTTTTTTTATTTAATGGCGGAAACAAGCTTCCATAGATTAGTAACCTAGAAGTAGTGTAGATTTTTAGTATTTCTTAATAAATTCGTCATTCTACATTTGTTTAAAAATGTTCCAAAATCCTAAAACTTTATTTACGGGTTTTCAGTTAGATTTTGAATCCCAGATATTCAATGTGGGTGTTATTACTAAGGTCTTTTGAAGTATTTAATTAATCTTTTGGTAACACTTTCTCACTATTACCTAGTTTATTATCATGCATATTACTAGGAAATTGGCTGTTTATTAGTACTTATAAAGCACATATTAATGCCTTATTCTGCATGATCATATTCTACATCCCTTAATCCTACCCAATACCTAAACTTAACAACTACCTTACTAACTATTAATAAGCAGTAATTAGGAGTTTGAGGTAAAAGTCATAGTTAATCGTTGGTTAATAGTGAGAATTGGAAACTAAACTAAAGTGTGACCCATCTTTTTAACCCATTATCATCCTCATCAAAGACACGTAATGCTAATGCACCGGTTTGGCTGATCTTATAAAAAAAAAAAAAAAAGGAATGTGTGATGTCATCAGAACGAGACTTATGATTAATGGTGGTGGTGGTTTGAAGCCAACACTCTGTACACTTCCAGTTAATGGCACTTAGTTTATGTGCGTGCAGCCGTGCATCCGCATTGATGACTGTGTTTGTGCAGAGAAACATGGACTGAGAAAACACCGAATGCTGCCAGTTGTTCATTCATGCATACGCATGCACTCACACCTTCTTATCACCTACAGTATTCATAAAGCAATGATTCTCAAATGTAAAAATCGGGGGAAAACAATGCTAAATCAAGTGCCACAGAAAATAATTTCAATTCTTCCCTCAGTTTGTAAAGAGTTTCTGTGGTAATCAACATCAGGCCACAGATGCTGTCCATTTAACCCAGACGTTTCCTTTATGTGAGTGTGTTGTCTGGCTGATCTCTGAAGTTTCCTGGTTACGCAGATCCTGACAGAGCATGGCGTAACACAGGCATTCAGCTTGTCAGGCTGTCTTGAGTCAGCGTTTTGCTCTGCTCTTCTCTGACAGGATGTGTCTGGTCCGGATGCGGCAGGAAGGCAGAGCTGGGAAGTACATGTGCCGTTACATCGTCCACTCCATGTGGGAGGATGTGGAGCAGAGGAGCAAGATTATGGGAGTAAGTATATATGCATTTCATTCAATTGCCTCCTTTGAAACACCTTGCCATTAGTATTTTGTGCTTTTTGTGTTGGCCATCCACAATAGTGATAGACCGACATCTGTCAGCTTGATTACTTAATAGCCGATATTTGACCATTTTGAGGTTAACGATGACCAATGAAAGTGTCAGTTACAAAATCGTGTCAATAGATCTTAAAGGGTTAGTTCACCCAAAAATGAAATTTCTGTCATGAATTACTCACCCTCATGTCGTTCCACACCCCCAAGACCTTCGTTCATCTTCGGAACACAAATAAGTTGAGAAAAGATATTTTTGATAAAATCCGTTGGCTCAGTGCATTGCCAGCAAAATAGTTTACACTTTTCAGATACCCAGAAAGCTGCTAAATACATATTTAAAACAGTTCATGTGACTACAGTGGTTCAACCTTAATGTTATGAAGTGACGAGAATACATTTTGTGCGCCAGAAAACAAAATAACGTGATATCTAGTGATGGGTGATTTCAAAACACTGCTTCATGAAGCTCCAAAGCTTTACGAATCTTTTGTTTCTAATCAGTGGTTCGGAGCGTTAATCAAACAGGTATCAAACTGTCAAAGTAACGTGATTTCAGTAAATGAGGCTTCGTTATGTCATAAGTGTTTCAAAATTTCAATGGTTCACCACTGGGGGGGGGCGTGACTTTGGCAGTTTGATACATGCTCTGAACCACTTATTTGAAAAAAAAAGATTCATGAAGCAGTGTTTTGAAATCGCCATTCACTAGATATTGTTGAATAAAGTCGTTATTTTTATTATTTTTTGGCACGCGTCACTTCTCGTCACTTCATAACATTAAGGTTGAACCACTCTAGTCACATGAACTGCTTTAAATATGTCTTTAGTAGATATCTGGGCATCTGAAAGTGTAAATTATCTTGCTGGCAACGGAGGCCTCACTAAGCCATCGGATTTTATCAAAAATATCTTAATTTGTGTTCCGAAGATGAACAAAGGTCTTACGGGTGTGGAACGGCATGAGGGTGAGTAATTAATGACAGAATTTTCATTTTTGGGTGAACTAACCCTTTAAACATTTTAATTTATTTTAAAATGTTTTTAAGTGTACTTTGAAGTGGACATGTTATTATTACTTTATATAGATACACTACCATTCAAAAGTTTGGGGTCAGTAAGATCAGCATATTAGAATGATTTCTGAAGGATCATGTGACACTCAAGACTGGAGTAATGTTGCTGAAAATTCAGCTTTGCCATCACAGGAATAAATTACATTATTCATATTACAAAACAGTTATTTTAAATTGTAATAATATTTCACAGTATTACTGTTTTTACTGAATTTTTGATCCAATAAATGCAGCCTTGGTGAGGCTTCTTTCAAAAACATTAAAAAAATTACCGACCCCAAACTTTTGAATGGCAGTGAATGTGAATGCATTATATACAAGATACAGATGTGCATATACAATTTTCAAGCAAAATATGTCACAAAAAGACATTATACATTATAAAACTGTAGTGATATGGTTAGATCCGTTCTGACGGACAACAAAGTTGAGTAGAGTTATCCCTGGATGGAGCTCTGGATAGTTAGTCCAGGAAGATTTGTCTGTAAGGGTACTGTTTAAACGCACAGCTACCTGACAAATATAAATATTTTTACAGTTATCCCTCTGTGTGAGGAAGATCCATTAAGATCCGCTCGGATGGATAGATCCGTTTAGATCCGCTCTGACGGACATCAAAAAACTCCCTGAAACTTCCTAACTCTTCCATCCAGATAGTGGTATTCTCTGTTTTTACTGTTATTTTTATTTCTTATGCATTCCATTTTTATTCTAATGTATTTGGTTCTTCTTTATGTACAGCACTTTGAATTACCATTGTGTATGAAATGTGCTATACAAAAAAAAATGCCTTGCCTTGCCTAAAAATGAAACCTAAAATGATTGTGACGCACTTTGGTGGTTGTTAAACGTTTGTGGAGCATGTTCATAGTTAATGTGATGAACTACACCTGTCGTTCACCTGTGTGAACTTGAGAATACATCCACTAAAAATCACCAAAACACCAGTTGATTAAGAAAAACAAAAGACTAACTGATGGATGTTAGTAACGAGAAAAGATTCTACATCATTTGTTTCCAGATCATGCCATTTAGTTTGATATATCTAATGCAATGGCATTCAGACTATTTCACTTGCCAAATACTGTTTGAAATTGGAGCCTATCAGCACTAGGTCTCATGAATCAAGCACTAAGTTCTGCTTTTTAAACAACATATATTTCTCCCCCAAATATTTTAGCATGTGAAATGGCTGATGATCTGGTCTGTTGTTTGGATATGTTGAAAAATGTTGAAATTATAATGATATACAGTGAAATACTGCTTGACTAACACACACACACACACACCCTCAGACTTTAGGATGTAATTACTATGCTCTACAGACTGTGGAGGCATTTTGAGCTGAGCGCTGTCCAGTGGAGTAGCAAAAGGTGTTTAAATCTCTGCGAGGTCAGTAAAGATGACATGCTTCTGCTGCGCCGAGTGTGTGCATATATATGTGTGTGTGTTTGAGAGGAAGCCAACGCAAGGCGCCTTAGGGGAACTGCTGTCAGAAAGGGTGGGAACAAGACTTCAGCCCAGCTGTGAAAACAGAAATCTCTCCCTCTCTTTCCCCGTACTTCTCTTTGTTGACACCCCCCCCACACACACACACACACCCCATCTCTTCTACCTTCTGTCCTAATCTTAATAGTAGGACTGAAATAGTATTCCCAGATCTGTGCATTTTGGTCCAGATCTGCTCTATATAGATATAGCATATATAGCACTTAACATATAGCAGTGATGATAGATCATGTATTGCATAACCCTGTAAACTAGTTAACATGAACTAGATCAAACCAGCTGCGGCTAATCAGTCATCACAACCTTATGGATATGCCAGCGCATGCGAGGGCTGGATGCGAGCCAGCCGTCGACAGAATTTGTTTGACTGTCAGTTAGAGTATTAGCAGTTTTGAGTCATCGAGTAGTTTATTTATCCGAGGGAACAGCTCTTAGGTTTTATGGCTTAGACTTGAGGATAGAGACAGCTTTGTTTTCAGTGAAAGATCCAAATAAAAACCTTACATTTAAATTGTCTACAGTAACAAAGTTCTGTCTTAGCAAACTAGTTGTTGTACTTTGTGTGTTTAGTTTTGTTGTGGTACATTGCATGGTTGGTTTGTTGAGCTTTTTATTTGATGACTAACTTAGGGTTAGTAAGGGTAGTCAGGTTACTGACTGATATGTGAGGTCGGCTAGTTTATATAGACTTAAAAGTGCTTCATGAGCTTACAAGTTGT
>RJVU01057277.1:4226683-4266462 GCA_003731715.1 Anabarilius grahami
CCAAACAGGCTTTTGTGGCATGTTTTTACAATAGAAAACTGCTATTTATTGCTACAGATTTGATAAGAATAGTTTTTTAACTACTAAATAAAATAAAAAATAAAAAACTTCCAAAGCATATTTGTGTTTTAAAAGTATGTTCAAGTTGTTTAATGGCTTCTCAATACAATTATGAAACAGCAAATATGTAAAAGATAAAAAAAAAAAATTTGTAAAACATATGTGACTACTTGACCCAACCAGACGTTTCTGAAAAAATAGCCTAAACGTTTTTGGTCAAAATATACTTCCATTGCATATTAGCCCAAGTCTCACCTGCAGATAATACAGATGTTGTTTTCTCCACCGCAGATGCAGTTCATTGATGCTCTGGATGGGGAGGACCTGCTTTTAACAGGAGAAGTCAAATGGCGCCCCCTGGTGGAGGAGAATGCCCAGAGCATCCTGAAGGTTCCCACCCCCACCTACAATGACGCTGGTCTCTAAGAGCTGCCAATCAGGACACCATCTGCCAATCAGGAAGCAGCGCTCACCTGATTAGTCACACCCTCTTTATGTCTTTCTCTCCCTCTTCTTCCCTTACTTTTCCTTTCACCTTCCCCACTGGTTAGTCAGCTTCCCACGTCATCACAGTGTTGGGAACGCAACAAACAAATGCACACGCACACGCACACACACACACACACACATTTGTTCTCACGTGTATTGAGAGTATTAAGGACTCATCAGAATGGTTTTGCACTCTCCTTTTCTAAATCTACAGAGTATTCTTGTATTTATATATGTCTTTCCATACGGCTGCAATGTTGCAATATTTATAGGAATATTTTTCCTGGCTCTTTCACTGTATCTCTCCACAACGTTTACAGTGCGAATAGTTGTTTGTTTGTTTTTTAATTTACTCTCAATGTGTCGGAGGAAAATGTTTTGAGTGTGTGTGAATGTGAGTGTATTTTTTATTTGTCAGGGTCGTCCACCAATAAAAGCGCTTCTCGAGTAATGACCTCTTCTGACCTCACAGGAATTTCACTCTTTGTGTCTTATTTCTGTTTCATTACAACTATTTCTTGCTTTTTTGAGCACCTTAACAATGTCTCTGTTTGTCTCTGTAAATGGAAAATCAAGAGTTGCACATCGCATTGTGGGATACTGTATTTTACACAGTGCGCACAGTATGCATACTATTTCTGCAGTGTACAGTAGCCACTCTTTCTCTGTGAGATGGTAACAGAAGTGTGCTAGCTGATAGTTGTGGGTCAGCTGTTGGGCCGCAGATGGCCAGTGGTTGCTGTAGCAACAGCAGGTGTTCTGTTACGACCTGTTGGCTTCCCATCTGCTTTGCGGCAGCTTTAGAGTGTTCATCCAAAAAATCTGGTTCCCATCATTGTGGTTATGTTTTTATGTTATAATATTAATGTGACTGACGCTTCAATTTTTACTGGTTTTGCATCAACTTGATTAACTGTGTCACCTTGAAGGAAACAACAGAGCAAAGACATCACCTGCTTAAAGGAATGTTCTGGGTTCATTTCAATAGAATGCTGTTGATTACCACAGAAAATTCTTTGAAAGACAAGGTGACAGTACTGAAACCAATAATACACAGCTTGTCACTGCATTTACAGTAACTCATTTGAAGAATGAAGCTCCTGTCGTGTAAATCTAAACAGTAACTTCAGATCTATATGCACAATTATACCCGTGAAGCCACTCACATCAGCAATGCCGATAACAATATTACCACTCCACAGATCAAACAACATTCATGTTTGTACAGTGTGAAAGAATAAATATAAGTGCTTTAAAATATATATATGAAATGCATATTTCTGCCTTTAGATTCTCAGGAACGTCTTTCCTCATAGACTTCCAACTGACATAGTCATTGATATTATTGAAAGCACTTGTTTTGAATCAAGGATATTCCTTTAAACAGTGCTAGTCATTCATTGGAGTTTTCTTTTGAGACCACAGAGGGCGCTAAAAGTCTGCTGTGCTGTAGTGCTGCGTGTACAACACACTGAAAACAAGTCTTCACCAGTTCTGTGAAGTTTGGAGGGATTATATAATCCTTCATGCCAATGTGGAAAATCCTCATCTTCCCATATGTTAGCCAGAATGTCAGAGTAATTTCTGCCGAAATCTGTCAGCTCTTGAACTCGCACTGCTGCTGTCCTGATCAGTGTTTGCAGATCTTCAGTTGGTCAGGAGTGTTGACAGATGAATGTGTCATCAAGTGTCATGTGCTTGACACGTCCATCATACTTGTATCTATATGTCTGTCTGTCTGTCTGTATATCGTTCTGTATGACGTTCTATCTATTCGTCTATCTGTCTGTCTGTCTTTTGTTCTGTCTGTCTTGTTCTATCTGTCGTTCTATAGATGAAACCTATAGAATTTTCTAAGTTTCAGGTGCTCAGTTTGTCTGGATCTTCTAGACTTAGTGTTTCAGTGGTAGATCATGTTGAAGTTTCTGTGCTGACAGTGGTAAAACGGATGAGTCAGTGGAGGGTGATAAACACACATAAGGATGTTGTTCAACCTCTCTGACCTCGTCGTCCTGCTCACATGATGCCGCTGTCACTCTTCTGTTGCCCTGAGTCTTTTGTGTGCTAAACTGAGACCAGCTTTAGTGTTTGCTAACAATCAAGTAAGTCTAATTAGTTACTCGAGGTCTGCAGCCATACTGATTCCCTCATGGCTTCTTTGTTTTCTCATAACTGACCTGGATAAACACACGCTGTTGTGTGATTTATAGAGCTTATGACAGACCTAAGACAGGAGAAGTACATGCAGTTTAACAAGATTGTTCTCGGTGCTGTCATTCCCTGGCAAGCCTTAATCACTTGACATCCAGTTGCTTTGTACTGAATTGTTGTTTTGTAACTTCCCTGAGTTTCAGCAGAATTCCCTAATGAACTTCACGCACAGCCTTTTGTTTCGTGTAAGGAAGTGGTTTAGAATTATTTGACACTCCCGTAGGTATTTCTCTTCTAAACACACGACACATTTGCCCTACTTGTTGCCTTAAAATAGTGTGGGGTTTTCTGAGTGTCATTAGTGGTGTTTGTTAAGGTGCTTACCCACCTTCAGGTCATTTCTGTAAGACTCCATTGTATATTAAGTAAATTTTCTGGATTGCTCTGCTATTAATATTAACAGGACCAGGTTTAATTCAAAAAGTTTTTAATGGATGTCTCAACAGAAATAGAGAATTGCTGTTAAATATCAAATTGAAAGGTTGTGTATAGTTTTACTTTTAAAGGATTAGTTCACTTCAGAATTAAAATGTCCTGATAATTTACTCACCCCCATGTCATCCAAGATGTTTATGTCTTTCTTTCTTCAGTCGAAAAGAAATTAGGATTTTTTTTTGGAAAACATTCCAGGATTTTTCTCCATATAGTGGACTTCACTGGGGTTCAGCGGGTTGAAGGTCCAAATGTCAGTTTCAGTGCAGCTTCAAAGAGCTCTACACGATCCCAGCCGAGGAATAAGGGTCTTATCTAGCGAAACGATTTGCCATTTTCTAAAAAAAAAAAAAATGTATATACTTTTTAACCACAAATGCTCCTCTTGCACTGCTCTGTGATGCGCCTCACGTTACGTAATCATGTTGGAAAGATCAAGTTACGTCGGAAAGTACCGATCCACTGTCTACAAAGCGAACATGCAAAGACTAAGTCAAAGGCCTTTACCAAAAAAGGTAAAACAACGATATCGGACATTTTTGAAGTTGGAGGAGAAAATGAGATGGAGTTGTTCGCCCTACCGCGGCACTTCCGCCTACGTCACGTGTGAATTTCCAACATAATTATGTAATGCGTGGCGTATCGCAGAGCTATAGTGCAAGATGAGCATTTGTGGTTAAAAAGTATAAAAATTTTACTTTTTTTTTTAAGAAAATGACTGATCGTTTCACTAGATAAGACTCTTATTCCTCGTCTTGAATCGTGTAGAGCCCTTTGAAGCTGCATTTAAACAGCAATTTGGACCTTCGACCCATTGGTAACTGTTGAAGTCCACTATATGGAGAAAAATCCTGGAAAGTTTTCCTCAAAAACCATAATTTATTTTCGACTGAAGAAAGATATGAACATCTTGGATGACATGGGGATGTGTAAATTATCAGGAAATTATATTTCTGAAGTGAACTAATCCTTTAAATTGTAATATTTCACTATCTATATATATATATATATAGTAGTTCAGTGCTTATGTGTCACGTAATGCACAGAGACGAGAAGGTAAGATCCAAATGCAGTTTTAATCAGGCAATCCGAAATCATAATCCATCCAGGCCAGGGTCAAACATCAACATAAACAGTCCAAACACGAAACAGGAAACCAAAACAGAGAAGCAGGAATACAGAAGTGCACGTAACACAAATTAACACTCCACAAACAAAGGCAGAAACAACTCAGTATAAATAGACAAACGCTAATGACAAAACTCAAGACAGCTGGGTGCAATGACGGGATAATGAGTCCGGGAAGTGGGTTATGGGAAATGAAGTCCAAAAGTGTGGTGAGGAACAGTCAGGGTTGGAGTGCCCTCTAGTGATTAACTGGTGATCATAACATTATGTTAAACAATAGAGTAGAATTAAACTATTGTGCTTGTTTGTTGATGATCCAGAACAGAATGTCACACTTTAACGTTTCCTGTTAATCCACTCAGCAGCCATTAGGCATGTTACCAGCTTTTCTCCTGTATTTTACAGAGCCGAGAATCAGAAAGGCAGAAGGCTTAGGGGTGAGAAAGTGCACAGAAGTAGATCAGCAAGATGCTGCATGCAAGAGCTCCTGTTTTTACATGAATGATTTCCTGTAGGTGGATTCTCCAAATGCCATGCACTGTGGGAAGAGAAGTATTGAGCTCTGAAGCTTACCAAGCAAAAACGGCCGGTTACACCCATCTAAAATGCTGCCAGAATCTATGGCCTACATTCGATGTGCAATCTGATTGGCTGCTGCTGATTTGAATTGAAGCAAAATGCACTGTTGTTAGGTATGAATAACGCCTCCCTCTCCTACACTGAAAAAAAAACTTCACTCAGAAATTGAAGTGTGATTGTTTTATTGTATAACAGTGATGTAATGAGAATCAGAAATCAGAATGTCTGTAATGATGCTGCTAATGTCAGATACTGTGGCCTCAGAGAATTTGGATACTTGAGCATCTTTTAAAAATGCCCGATTGTTATCGTGTTAGATAACATCAGCTATTTTCATAATAGCATACTGTAGCTTTGCCTGTAACAAGGCCTTTTTCCAACAAGTAGCGGTGTAGGGTTGCAAAACGCTTCTTTATTGTCCTTTTATTGTGCTTGTAATGCATACCTTCATCATAAAGGTATGTATTCATAATGTACGTTATAATGCATTATCTTTTCATAAATATAACCCATAAAGCATTTCATTTTGGTTGAATGTGTTCTTTCTTTCAAATGCCATTTGAAAGAAATGTGATATTTTGTATCTAATGCAATGACATTTAGACTTTTTGAGTGTGCCCTACTTTCTAAATTCTTTTGGGCTCACTTTATGTGTTGCATGTGAAATGATTTTAAAGGGTAGATGAGAAAGATAAAGCTACTGTAGTATCTTCAAAAGCTGTGTCCTTCTTTCAACAGTCTGCCTGTATTTTTGTTTTTGTTTGTTTACCTGATAATGAAGGCTAGTTGGGTGGTTGAGCAAGACTCGGGTGTCTTTGAAGGTTATCTGCTGAGATAAAGCGCTCCCGGTCAACAGTTACAGGAGCGACGCGCTTCACTGACGCTCTTCCTGTGATGACCTTTCCTCAGCCGCACTCGTGAAGGACCTTTGAATCTGCTTTATGGTGGATCACTCACAGCCCTTGAAGTAATGAACAGTTACTTCTCTGAAACAGATGTCCTATGGGGCAGAAAACTGCTTGGCTTGTGGTGCTTTATGGTAAGTGATCCACATGATCGGATTACTAATAGGAAACATAAGTTGAGTTGTACAATTTAGCAGCATGTTTCACTTAGAAGTGAAAAGCATTTCAATAGTGCACTTTAGACATTCTACTAACTATATGTAACTTTGCAACTACATGTAAAATAGCTCATTAGAGTATCAGTAGACGGTCTGCTTAATATGTGCTAACACTTTATTTTGATGCTCCCCAACAGACGTTCTAGTACTGACTGTAAGTAACTTTGCAAGTACATGTCAACGTATTCTAATAGCCCAAACCCTAACCTATAACAGTCCACTAATACTCTAATGAGAGTTAGATGACATGTAGTTGCAAAGTTACTTATAGTTAGTAGAGTGTCTAAAGTGGACATTCTAATGTCTAAACTTACGAAATAAAGTGGAACCTTATAAATTATCATGACATTGATTGTGATTTATGAATTTAAGTTCAGCCTAAAGTATTGACTAAATATTAAGATTTAAGACTAAATAGTAAGATATATAAAAAAAAAACTTTTTTCAGCAAAGATTCATATGGAGCCCTCAATGTGACATGCAGACAGAAATATATATATGTCATTGCCACAAATTAAGAATTTGTTCTCTCGTTTTAGTTAATCGTGGCCATGATTTACCAATTCCTTCCTTCGTTTTAAGTAAATCATGCACATATTATATTAATTCTTTCTGTCGATTTAGTAAATCGTGGCCATGTTGTACTATTTCGTCCCCTCGTTTTGATTTAACTAAGACAATGGAACAAATTATATTGTATGCATGATTTACTTAAAACGAGGGAAGGATTTAGTCAAATGTGCTGACGTACAAGTCTTGGGAATGATTTGTTAATTCGTGGCCACTTTATACCATAGTACGCAACATTGATAATAATAAGAAATGTTTCTTGAGCATCAAATCATCATATTAGATTGATTTCTGAAGGATCATGTGACACTGAAGACGGGAGTAATGATGCTGAAAATACAGTTTTTGATCACAGGAATAAATTATGTTTGAAAATACATTCAAATGGAAAACAGTTATTTTAAATTGTAATAATATTTTACAATATTGAATTTTTTTCTGTATTTTTAAACAAATAAATGTAGCCTCGGTGAGCATAAAATTAATAAATTAAATAAATTAAAATCTTACCAACTCCAAGCTTTTGAACAGTAGTGTACATGTAAATAATCTTAAACTTGGATGTCAGAGGAAACATAATGGGCAGGTGCGTCTCTTCAGACCTGTATTATGCACCCATGATCCTGCTGAAACAAGTACTTGCTCTTGCTGAAGGCTGTTTTCTGCCTTATAGCATTAGAGCTTCGCTGTTAAGATTTCAACATCAAAATGACAAGTGTAATCACCCTTCATGGTAGATTAAATCAAATTCCTTTAAAAACACAAAGACCTTTAGCACAAAGAATATTCATAGCAGATTGAATGTGCATGTGTTATATAACCAATATTATATTTCTTAAAATATAATGTCTATACTGTAAATATATACAGAATAGAAGGTGAACCAAGGTGAGAATTGTTATTAGTTCCTTTTTTACAATGTCTTCACCACTTTCCTTACAAATATGCAGACAGAAATTGTCATAGAAAACAAGATTTGCACAAGTTTTGGTAAAAAAAAGTGATGTTTATCTGTGAGAAACTCACCAACACATGTAACAATGTTCTGGGTTGTTGTCAGGGTGTTGCTATGTGGTTGCGACACTCTTAAAAATAAAGGTTCCAGAAGAGCTTTTTCCACAGAAATGCCATATAAGAACCAGTTTGGTTTCCCCAAAGAACCTTTCAGTTTTTCAAAGAGCCAAGTGTAAAGAACATTTTAATAATCTAAATAATCTTTTGTACAATGGAAAGGTTCCATGAATGTTAAAGGTTTTTCATGGAGCCATAGATGCCAATAAAGAACCTTTATTTTAAGAGCGTTTAAAAAAACCTAACCCAAAGTAAGAGCAATGACACTAATGCTTAATCAAATTAAAATAGTACGTTTAAGCAGACAGTTCACTACAGATTTCTGTGAAGTGTAATGAAAACTCTCTGGAGATGTACAGTATCAATTTTCCTGTTGACACAGTGGGAGCTTTTATCATGTGAAATACGCATGAGCCTCTGGACAAACCGGCTTTGTCGGTTCTCAAGAGATGATGCAGTTATTGCTGCTCATATTAACATATAATGCATTCATATCTTGTGTATGATAGTGTGAGTGATAAAAGAGTTTTCCGTCATGATTGTTATAACCTCGGTCAATCCACACACAGCTGTAAATAAATTGACTCAAGTAGTCATGCCGATAATAATACACTTATATAATGTGATTTGCTGTCATGTGTTGGTATTCTGTGGAATTTCTTTCATACCTTGTTGTCATTTCCAGACATGTTCCACTGAAAGAGTACAAACCAAGCAGGATCTGGTTTCATGGACCCGCAGGCAAAATCAAGAAGGTCTTTTGCAATTGCAATCAGTGGATTTCAACTATTTACAAATATGTGATGGAAAAACAAAAAGACAGTTTATGTAATATGATTTTGTGGGGTATTATTTCCAGTGGGACCATCGAAATTTTTAAATTGGAAATAAACCATTTTTGAGATTTTGGACATTTTAAAACAAAGAATATGCAGTATGTGATATACAGTTTGGGGTCAGTCAAATGTGTTGAAAGAAGGCTGCATTTATTTGATCAAAAATACAGTAAAACTGTTTATATTATAATTTAAAAGAGCTATTTTTTAAATATATTTTTAAATGTAATTTATTCCTGTGATCAAAGCTGAATTTTCAGCATCATTATTCCAGTCTTCAGTGTCACATGATCCTTCAGAAATCATTCTAATATGCTGATTTGATGCTGTAGCCCCTCCAGTTCGCACCAGCCTACGTCTCATTATAATAAATGCTGAAAACAGTTGCTTCATATTTTTATGGAAACCGTGATAATTTTTTTTCAGGATTATTTGATGAATAGAAAGTTCAAAAGATCAGCATCCTTGCTGAATAAAAGTATTAAAGGGGACCTATAATGCCTCTTTTGCAATATGTAATATAAGTCTCTGGTGTCCCCAGAATGTGTCTGTGAAGTTTCAGCTCAAAATACCGCACAGATCATTTATTAGAGCTTGTCAAATTTGCCCCTATTTGGGTGTGAGCAAAAACACGCTGTTTTTGTGTGTCCCTTTAAATGCAAATGAGCTGCTGCTCCCGGCCCCCTTTCCAGAAGAGGGCGGAGCTTTAACAGCTCTTGTTTCGGTTGCTCAACAACAACAAAGCTGGAGAATCTCACGCAGCCAAAATGATGATTGTCAGTAACGGTGTTCAGCCTTACATTGTTCAAACCGGAGTCGACACTGATGGAGAGACTCAGGAAGAAGTTACAACTTTTAGAATGAAACTGGACGTTTCTGAATGACTAGTGGATACATTTATGTAGTTGCTGTGGAGTTGATTCAACTCATCGACTAGCATATGCCATCATTATTGATCTTTAATCTTTTGTGCCAATCCAGCATTGAATTGACCCTCGTTTGTGAAGCAGTCCGGCGTAAAATGACGGCATGGCAACAACACTCTACTACAACAACTCTTCCTCTTCTCTAAAGCAGCCCAACATGGCCTTTGTTGCGTATTCTCAGGGGCAGGGTTTATGTCAATTTTACGGTTAGTGATGTCACTATCCCGGGAAGAAGCTTGTTGTAGTCCCTACCAGCCGTTTGTTGTAGTCCTTAAACAGAGAATTCTGTAAAAGAAAATATCTCCCTTTGCATTGAACTTTGAGCGTCATAACTTTGCAGATGTTGTTTATGCTCAAACAGCAACATTACAAACTAACTAAAGTTAAAAAAGTGAAATCATAATCAACCACCCCTTTAATTTCTTTCAAAAAAAAAATTAAAAAAAATAAAACATTCTTCTCACTCACTTTTGGATCCAGTTGTATGTCTCTGTGTTTAACTCACAAAAGGGCAATATTTTCCTGCCTGAACACTTCTCATGTTTTATTCATGAGCAAAAATTCAAATTTTGCCCTTCATCACCAAAGCATGGACAGATAGTCCAGTGTACTGTTGCACATTACAGTGAAACCATTATTCAGAGATCCATGTGACTCATGACAAGCATAAGATTGTGCCATGTATGCGGTGTGTCCACAATGAGACATCTGAATGATATGACAGTAACAGTCAAAAGTGATTTCCTCATAAAACTGCAGATTAATCTGTTTTATGTGTCATATGCACAGCTTCTCTGTTCTTTTCAATGTCTACAAGCATCTGAGATGTATAAAGCTGTGGAAAGGCAGCTTGTGTGAATGTTTTCTGTGACTTTTAACAGCTTCATCGGAGAGGTTAAATATATTCAGTACTCTGAACAAAGGAAATGCTGTTTGGATGTTGGCTTGTGTCTGTTTCCCCTTTATATGTCATGGAAAAGTTATGATTCATACGGCCGGCCGAGCCTCAGGGTGGCTGCTACCTTAGAAAGACAGGAAGACCCAAAAATATCTCGCTGTTGGACAATGGAGACAAAAAAAAAATGCAACAACTGATGTCATTTAGAAGGCAGTTGAGGAGTATAATACAACACATAGAAAGTTTGTTCAGTGTTTGCTCTGAGAATGGTTGCACATTTGCTTAAGACAGCTAGTTAGGAGCCTGTAAAGACCTGCCCTTCAAGTATATCTGCTCTCTGTCGAGTTGTGCTCTGTGATCATCATCGTCACTCATGTAAATGAATCGTACAAGTGACATCTTCTGTATTTACCATTCAAATAATGCAGACATGCCTCACAAAAACAGAACCGCCATATCAGGAGATCACATGATGTCGTTTTTGTTCTAAACGCCAGTTACTGTTGTCCAGATTAAAAAACTCTAACCAGAGTCAAAAGTCAATTACTTATCAAGCAGTCTAGAGTATTAATTTATGTACTGAAATAATGAAATTCACATCTAAATCAAATATTAATTTTGTCTTAACTTGTATTTAACTAGTCACTTCTTCTTGGCATTTGCCAAGTTATTGACATTCTCTAAAATAGATTTGAGGTTTCAGTTTCAGTCCTGGTTGCTAATGAAAAGTGCTGTGGTGGTGTTTGTCACTATTTCGTGTTTTGGGAGAAAATTAAATCAAAAAGGCCCTTATTGTATCCTGTATATTGACACTTTTTGCCAAGGCAATTAGTATCACATGCTGTTAACTGATATTCCATCTAACTCAAACCGTACAGTCTGTGAATATATACTATCTAAGCTACAGTAATGAAATCAACAGTCATTTTAAAATGCCCACAGTGTGATTAGTGCCAAGTTGAGTACACTAGATTGTTTATCTGTAGACAGTTGTTTAATGAAATGCTTCCTAGGCTTGTTTTCTTGTGGCAAGCCATTTTAACATTGTTTTCTTTACAAATAACTAGTATCTAGTGTTGACAAAAGTACCAACCGCAATACCAAGTCAGTACTGATACTGTTGAGCGGATTCGTAAACACCTCTGATTGGCCTTTGTGTTCATGCGCTCATCAGATATGTCTGTGATTGGCTACAATGATCAACGCACGGGAGCATTTGAAAGCACACAGAAGTGTTTGAGTTTGAAAGCGTTAGACGCCTGCTTTCAAACGCTCCTGTGTGTATCCGTGTAAGCGCTCGGTGAAGAGTATCATTGATGTCTATTTGCAACGTGTTTTTGAAGCGTTGATCATTGTAGCCAGTCACAGACATATCTGTTGAGCATGTGAACACAAAGGCCAATCAGAGGTGTTTACGAATCCTCTCAACAAAATTTCAGTACCGACTTGGTATCGTGGTCTGTACTTTTACACTACTACTAGTATCTGTTTTATCATGTTTAATCCTTATACTGAGACAGGCCTCTGAGATATTTTAATATTTATCTGCAAATATTATGAGCATAAAAAATATCTGAGCAAAAATATAACGAGCTTCAATTAGCTCATTGTTTCTGCCTTATATACATTGCTTAAATTGTTACATTGTTAGCTAACTGTGTGATTTGTATATGTACATTTCTGAAATTGCATCATTTGGACAGTCACATCTGACATTGGATTACTCTAAATTGTAATGTTGACATGCATTTTCTGGAAAGCTGCTTTGAAACGATATGTATTGTGAAAAGCGCTATACAAATAAATGTGAATTGATTTTGATTGATCATTTATTTCCTTTTATATATTTTAGAATAGATATATAAAATAAAAAAATAAAAGTTAATAAATAAACATTAATAATTACTTATGTTTAGCGTTGGTTTCTAGGTTAAAACGGCCTGCCATAGTTTTCTTTCCATATGACGTCAGAGGAGGTGGAGCAGCTGGCCGAACGGGGCAGCCGCAGGTGAGCGCGCAGGTGGAGCGCAGCGTTGAGTTTCCCAGCAGCTCACAACAATACGCGGAGAGGCCTCTGGGAATAACGCACTCCAACTACCATGACACAAAACAAGGTCAGCTTTGGAATACACCAGCTTTAAAAACCGAAAGCTTACTTAAACTTTTTTTGAAACCCAGATTAACACCAGTCGTGGAAATGATCAGTTCAGAGGCTTTGCGTCCGACCCAGAACCCCGCGCGTAAAGGGAAGCTCGCGTCCAGGCTGGAGGAGGTGAAGAACCCCTGGAGAACCGGATCAACACTCGAGCTCAGCCACAATGAAACCGCGCGGCTCGCCACCGACGCGCTCTTGGAACAGGGCGAGAAGGAGTATAAAAAAGTCTTGCATGACGAAAGAGAAGTAAACTTTTTGTCTTCGCTGGAAATACGCTATATCACCGAATATGTGGCCAAAAGTAGTGGCGAGGACAGCGGAATTAATGGAGTGGACATGGAGGAAGACACGATGTCAGAGCTCACTTCAGGGACTTATTTCCCCATGATGTCCGACGAGGAGCCTCCAATGTTGGAACTGGGCTGGCCAGAGGCTTCCAACCGATGTGGACCCACAGAAGCGCAGATATACTTTCAGAGGGACAAGTCGCAAAATGTCAAAGATCTCATTCGATCACTTATTAGTAAAGCCAAGAAGGTAAGAACAACAGAAACCCTCTTATACCAGAGGAAAATATACAAAACATTTGACCAATGCTGTTTCCTTACTTGTGGTTGACAAATATGTTTCTTTTCCATGATTTTTTTAATTTTTATTGCTGAGAACGGGAACGGACAGAAAAATAACCATACAACACATAATATCAACAATAACAATAATGAAGGAGTTTTCCATGAAACTTGCATTTCTTTGTATGGGACGTGTGACGTCACACGTAAACAAGATACTTGATACTTGTTGCGCTTTCAGACAGTTTTCATTTGGATAGCCTGAATTCTTACGTTACATTTGATCACATTTTACGTACCACAAAATGTGCGTAAGGAATAATTAGACTGAACCTTTCTGCCACACATAAACCTGTATGAATATTATCGATGTAAATAAATGCTATTTGCTTTGATGTTTGTATTGCAAGAGAGCACAAGCAGACATTCCAAACTAAATATTTCACAAAAAGATTATTTTAAAACAGAATACCTACAAAAAATGCCTCATAAAATGTATTTTGAGAAGAACATGTCACTTAGTTTGATGTTTTTTTTTAACGCGGTAACATTCAGACATTAATAAGTGTGACTTAAATGTTTTTGTATGTGATTTTAGGTGAGATAACTACTGGAGAATTTGTAATTTCATAAAAATTGTTACATTAAACATTATGAGCAACTTAACTGCTAAATTGCTTGATCATTATCAATTGTTTTATCACTGAAAACACCTCGAGTTTAAAGTAATCACTGATGTACATTTAAAGATTGTGCCCTAATGTGACTTTTCTGTACAACACAGGTTATCGCAATAGTCATGGATATTTTTACAGACGTGGACTTGTTCTGTGATTTAATGGAGGCCTCCAACAAGCGCCGGGTTCCTGTATATATTCTACTGGACGAGAAGAATCTCTCCCATTTCTTGAGCATGTGCTCAGAACTAGATATCCAGAATTCACACTTGAGTGTAAGTCAAACACTGACACGCTCATAGAAACTGCATTTTGTGTGGTCCAGCTTATGAGTTCTTATCCTTGCACACAATAAGTCTTAAGAAAGTTTTCAATGAGATGGGTGTTCTCAGTTTTGTTTCTGAATACATCTGTCAGTCAACAGGATAACATATGTCTTGTGTAAGTTGCCTAAAATAAGTCCATTAGGTCATTCTGATAAAAAAGCAAAATAGCACACATTTTATATTGTTTCAAAAGCATTTTTGTCAAAACAAATTCCTTTCAGAAATGTTTTTCTTACTGACCCCAAACTTTTGAACGGTAGAGTATAATGTTACAAAAGCTTTCTATTTCAGGTAAATGTTGTTCTTTTGAACTTTCTATGCATCAAAGATTCCTGAAAAAAATGTACACAACTATTTTCAACTTTAATAATAATAAGAAATATATCTTGAGCAGCGAATCAGCATATTAGAATGATTTCTGAAGGATCATGTGACACTGAAGACTGGAGTAATGATGCTGAAAATCCTGCTTTGCATCACAGGAATAAATTACATTTTAAAATATATTGAAATAGAAAATGTTTATTTTAAATTGTAATAATATTTCACAATATTACTGTTTTTACTGTATTTTTGATCAAATAAATGTAGCCTTGGTGAGCATTAGAGACTTGTTTTAAAAACATTAAAAAATCTTGCTGATCCCAAACCTTTGAACGGTAGTGTAGGTGAACCAGAACTCAAATTCAAATTTTATTCATAATATACCCATGTTTTTATTAACTGATTATTTAACATTTATTTTTTTTCAGAATATGCGGATAAGAAGTGTGTGTGGAGACACATATTGCACCAAAAGTGGGAAGAAATTCTCAGGTCAGGTTCAAGAAAAATTCATGATCATTGACTGTGAGGAAGTCATAGCTGGATCCTATAGGTATGTTAATCATGTCATATGTGTTTATTCAAGCATTGTGTAATTTAGTTTTAAATAAATGCATTATATAATCATAATTTTCACCAAATATCATAATTGCTACAGTGATATTTACTACTGTAAGTCTTAAAGAGAACCTTTAAATGATGGTGCTTTAAGAATCATATTGTTTACATGTTGTTTTGATGACACTGGTGACTAATACCGAGTTTTACCACAGTGGTAAAAATATGTTAATCTATAAAGGGCTGTAGCAGTAATTTGATACAAGACACTATAATTAACAGCAAAAGATCAGCGTTGTCAGTGTTCGACATGCTACGCTAACATACAGGTTGGCAGGTACAACGTGTTACAGCAAGAGTTTTGGAAGCCAACTATGCTAGAAGCAACTTGAAATATTTCACAGGAGGAATTCAGTTGCATTGAATTATTCACGTTGAAATACCCATCAGTCGAGGCTTATCTCATTTCAGTCATATCACTCTGTATTATGCAAAGCATTTTAGCGCATGGCAGCGTTTTGGCAGAAAGATGACAGGACATGCACCTCATGCGCTCCAGCAGACATCTGTAGACTTGAGCAGCTTAGCAATGAAAACATGATGAGTCTGCATTTCTCAGGCACGTGTTAGCATTGGTATTAGCCCTGTTGTAGCCATCAGCTTCCAAACCTCAGTGGCTAATTTGTGGATTTTTTTAGTGAAACTGATGAATTACAAAGGCAATATGTTGTTTTTTTAACAATTATTTGGGAGCTGAGACCCAACAAGCAATCTCAGTCTTGCATGGATTATGTCTAAATGGCTGATCTGCTCCTCAGTTATGATCAGGGCCTAAAACTAACTTTTTGCCACACTTGCCAATGGCCGGTGAATTAAGAATATTTACCAGCCATAAATATTTTTTACAGGCCATGGAAACCAGTGAAAATTCACAATTCCCTATTCCAATTTTGATACCACAGCTAAAACTACAAGCCTATCTAATATATATTAAACATTAAAGACAAGTAAACAGTCAGTAATAAAATTAAAGCAAAAGCAAAAATAAATACAGTGTAACAAAGATACAAAATTAAATAAAAAGAGCTTTTCAGGTTTTTCAGGTAGGTCTGACGGTAGTTTTAAGGTGAAATTTAATACAAATTTAATAGCAAATGCAAACTAACACTGCATAGTCTTCACTTTATAAATTAAACATCCTTATTAATTAATCCGTATTAAAGTTACAAATGTTATTCAGTCAAGGGCAGTGAGTGATTTTTCTCCTTACTTTGTTGTTTGATTAACATTAAAAACACAGACAGCAGCAGGAATATTAGGCTGCTGTCACTTTAAGAGCGAATACACACCAAGGATCTTAGGGTTTTTTACATTTTTACAGTTTACTGCACTTTGATATTCTTCTCGTTATTTCCCTATAGCGGCTAATAAATCGCACATTCACAGAAAACGCCTTACTTCCGCGTTGAAAAATAAGGTGGATAGACTAAACGCATAATACGCATGTGCATGCCGTCCTGTTTTCACATATTCGCGTTTTTGCAGTTTACACGAGGACGACAACGATATCATTTTCAAAAACATGCACTTTGAAACCCGTTCTCAAAAGTTTGCATTTTCAGGCCAATTTTTAGCATTTTCAGGTGTAAATGAAAGGACAAAACGCATAAAAAGTTTTTTAGTTGAAAACGGTGTCGTGTAAACGGCCCCTAAAATACTGCTACTGTAGGCTACACATGCGTTTACTTTCTCAACTGTTTACATTCACTTAAGACATAAACGACTTTGTTTACTAGGATACTTGCTATTTTTTGACATAATATTGTGTGAATTTGTCTGCTCAAGTGCAACAAGATGTGAAAGAGAGCTCAGTTTAGTATTCGCACACTGTCTGAGACGCAGCTTTCTGCGTGCGCACTTGGATGTTCTCACACAAAACTTTCCACACAGTGTGTGAGTAACGAAATGAGCTCACTTTCGCATCTTCTGCTTGAATATTTAAATGGTCAAGGCTTCAACTTTCATGAGGTCAACTGTCCCGAGCGTCGTTCACGTTCATGCATTGATAGAATTCATAAAAATGTTAGTGGCCAACTGGCAATTGACACCATTTCACATACTCACCAACTCTGATTTTCACTCGCATTTGGCCCTTGACGAGTGTTACATTTTAGGCCCTGATTATGATGATTAGGAATTATTAGTAGGAATGAGTTTGTGTAGGAGTTGTCTTGTTATTTCAGGGATAGTGTGGCCTGTGTAAAACTTTATAGTGTGGATAGTGGGTGAGGCCACACTCGTGTTAAAAGCTTTACCCATATAATAGCCAACAGGGAGTTTTATTTGACTTGAAGTGCACACAGTTCAAAGGGAAATTGCTTGCAAACATAGTTCTGTAAAACTAATAATTTAGACATTTTAGAACTTTTGTAACAGAGAAATAATTAACAGAGATTGATGCATGCTGGGATACAGTTTTCTGTCTTTTGTGGTCTTGTAACCTACAAACCGGAAAAGACTGTGATGATCTAATGCAATGCTTATCGCATGCTCCTTTATTGTAGCATCATGCAAGACATTTGAGTATTGCCATAAACAGATGGTTAGCTTGAACGCAGTTAAACACTTGTTATAATAAGTCACCTGAACCATCCATAAAACTATAATTAAGGATTCAGTTTTAACCTTTTCACCCAGGCTGGATAGAATCTTTAAACCTCGTTCATGAAACCCAAGTGTTTGTGTGAGTTGTAAAAGCATTCAATTCAGTGCAACAATTTATGTAAAAATGATTTTCAGAAACATTTTACGGAAATTCGTTCTGTTCATGTTTCATCAATGAATCCCTTTGTGTTGATGGGACATTTTTAAAGTCTAATTTTCTATAAATTGTACGTTTTTCCAAGAACAATTTCAAGTTATGCTCTTATTCTCTTTTTCCCTCTAGTTTTACATGGCTTTCCGCTCAGGTCCATAGCAACATGCTAATGCAGTTCTCCGGCCACATCACAGATTGCTTTGATCGCGAATTCCGCTGTATGTATGCAGATTCCCAAATAATAGACCGTTTCCACAATCCAGATGAAGACGATCTGCCTGGTTACTCTTACAACATGCCGGCACCAAACTTTGGGTTGGACTTCCTTGCGAACTACGGCAGCAAGGAGAAAGTGTATTCTGAGAACTCCAGTAGCCAATCCAGTGGTAGCGTTTCCAGCATCAAAGCTGCTCCTCCAGGCATGAAACCTGTTTACAAAGTCACGCATGAAAAGAAGAACCCGGACATCTCACAAAAGACTCCTGACTGGAAAGAAGTCACGAGTTCAGCACTTCAAATGCCTCAAGGAACCCACATCAGAAGAAGTTCTCTTAACGACACCCACCAAAATCAGACGGTTCAGTCCGCTGGGGTGGAATGGTCCAAAGTCGGAGCAGCAGAATACCTACGCGCAAACATTGCTGGACAGACATCCAAAATCCAGTCTTTAGGTCTCTACAGTTCTCCAAAACCTCCATCACCAACTCAACAATCTCCAACCGACAACAGGATCTCCCCAAAACATCGACTCCCTGCCCCTTTCCTCAGTAAGTTCACAGAGTTGTTCACCACAAAGGACAAGGACCCTCACCTCCTCCAGAAGAAGTCTTCTCATTCCTCTCCGTTTGGTGGGCCAGATCTTACTCAGAACGAGCCAGAGAGTAAGCAAGCTCCTCCTCCACCAGGCCCCATGCCAGTGGACAGGATGGGCCCGGAGAAAGGGATGCATCGGCGGGACGAGAAACGCATGACGTTAGGTCACAGCAAATTGGACCTTGTCAACCATTACAACAAGTTGAACAAATCCAAGCAGGTATATAGTCGATTTGAGCTAAAGAACAACATGCCTCAGTAATGCTGGGCCTGATTGATCATTCTCTCTGGTCGACTCTTGTACATAGCTGTTATTGTGCAAAGGAACGTACTTTTTTTGGAGTGAGATTGTTGCTATTTTTTTTTTATTTTTTTTTTACACAAGACTAAAAAAATCAACCAGGAGTGAAAGGTGAGATGTGTGTTTTGAGTGAATTTGCATTTTTAATGAATATTAAGTACTTGGTACTAATGCTGCTTTCAAGTTCTTCTGGGAAGTTCCTGGAATCCGTAATCGTAACATGAAGTGATTTTGGTCAGAATAAACTGTATGCAATGGGAAATTGCATGTCTTTGTTGAAGACAAGAAGCTGTAGTGGTAGTGCATAACAACATGAAGGGTTAATTAATTGCATGTTTACATATATAATATATATTAACTTATGTATGTTATTCATTTAATATTTCCCACCCTTATATATATATATATATATATATACATACATACACACATATATATTTAAGTCTTATGCTCAAAAAAACAGTAGTATTGTTAAATATTATTAAAATTTAAAATAATACAATTTAAAATAATGGTTTTCTATTTTAAAATACTTTAAAATATAATTTATTTCTGTGATGCAAAGCTTCATTTTCATCAGCATCATTACTCCAGTCTTCAGTGTCACATGATCCTTCAGAAATCATTCTAATATGATGATTTAATAGTTATTATCAGCGATGGAAACGGCTAAATATTTTTGGGAACCTGTGAATATAAACCTTTTCTTACAGTAAAAGTCTTTGCTATCACTTTTTATCAATTTAACACATCTTTGCTGAATAAACGTATTGATATCTTTCAAAAAAAGAAAGAAAAAAAAATTACTGACCCCAAACTTTTGAAAGGCTGTGTAAATTGTTACAAAAGATTTCTATTTTAAATAAATGCTGTTCATTTTTAACTTTTTATTCATCAAAGAATCCTGAAAAATAATGTATCACAGGTTATATAAAATATTAAGCAGCACAACTGTTTACAATATTGATAATCAACATATTAGAATGATTTATATACAAACTCTCACACACACACACACACACACACACATACATATATATGTGTATAGATAGATAGATAGATAGATAGATAGATAGATAGATAGATAGATAGATAGATAGATAGATAGATAGATAGATAGATAGACAGACAGACAGACAGACAGACAGACAGACTGTATAAAATTCTAAGTTCCAAGTTTTTTCCCCGCTGTGATTCTTTAATCCACATGCCTCTAATTCAGACAGGCTGGGCTTAAAGAAGTTTCCCGACTGATGAGTATGACAGTTGTGGTGCTCATGTTGTAAATATGATCATTCTTACATGATTTGAAGGCAGCGTTAGTACTTTGTACTTTTACCATTTATGCTGTATATAAAACCTAGTGTATATATGAACCATTGCTTCATAGGGCATTTTTGTACTCTTGATGTTTTCTATCTGCCACTGGCACAGCAGATGGTGTTGATTTAAATGTAGCCACTCTGTCTGACACTAAGTATTACCCTTGGATAGCATCATTCAGGAGGTTACACGTGTAGTCTTCCAAACGTTCTAATGTGTTTGTACTAAAATGTGATTCTTGTCACTTAAGACATGCATTTAGAGACTCTAAAATGCACTTTGGGTAACGTTGCAATTAGCTGCTTAACTATAAAGTACTGTATTACTTCAATGAAGCCTATAGTATAGACTCGCTGCATCTCAGTGGTCTCTGATGCAATAGAAGCTAATTGCAAGGAAAACATGATTTACATTATTATTTTATTAAAACAGGTAAGCTTTTCCACCTTTTGATATTTACTACTGTTAATGGAGCTAATTTCTGTGTAGAAGTGTTTGCGACAGCTTACATTGAATGCTAAATAGCGTTTGATCGTTGTCTCTTAATATGCATCTTTGACAAATCTATAGATACATTCTTAAGTAGGAGATACTGTGAATAGGTGAGCTTGAAAAGATGATGTTAAAGTTTCCTTGTAGAACTGATTCAGAATCCGCTCCGGTCACCATATACATTCATATAGAGAAGACGTGGCTGAGAAACCCGAGATCTAGAGTAAAGGTACAAAAGCTTGTAAAGTAGTGCTGATCCAAGGTCAGGTTTTACCTTTCATATCCACAACATGTAAACATAAATATGTGATTGATAGGAGCAGATCCTAAGCATTTTCCATTATAATGTGTTTAAATATGATTACATATTACTGGTAAAGTGCTAACTTTTGCCACACAAGCCAATACCTGCCGAGCACTAACTTGAAATGTAAGGCCTTGAACTTTCTAGTGCATTCCTAGTAATGAAGTCAGTGCCTACAATCGTTTTTCATTATTTTTTGCTCACCTTTTTCTCTTAGTAGTGCCTTCCAGTGACTTGCTTTTTTTTGTTTGCATTTTTATGTATGTATGAAAATCAAATATTATAAAATGTGATCTATTAACATAACCGTGTTTGGGAGTTTTAGATGTGTAACATACTTTTTACAATTGCAGATCTTTACATGTAATCTGTTACATGTGACTTGCATAACTTTTCCAACAGTGTTACCAAAGACTACCATAAATCAATAAAGTTTATGTTTCTCCTTTTTTCAAAGCAGATTTTGTAAGTGTAGTAACAAATAGCATTCCAGTATGTATTTTAAAGAGGCAAAAATGTAAACTGTCTTGAAATTCATACCCTGTAAAAAAAGAAGAAGAAAAAAAAAGTATTTTCATGATTTATCACATTTTTTCATCCTTAATGGAATGACATCCTTAAAGGATTAGTCCACTTTTGAATAAACTTTTCCTGATAATTTATTCACCCCCATGTCATCCAAGATGTCCATGTCCTTCTTTCTTCAGTCGAAAAGAAATTAAAGTTTTTGATGAAAACATTCCAGGATTATTCTCCATATAGTAGACTTGAATGGGCACCAAACAGTTGAAGGTCAAAATTAGTTTCACTGCAGCTTCAAATTGTTCTACACGATCCCAGATGAGAAATAAGGGTCTTATCTAGAGAAACCATTGCTCATTTTCTGAAAAAAATTTACAATTATATAAGTTTTAACCTTAAATGCTCATCTTGAACTAGCTCTCTTCTTCTTCTCCTCTATTAGAATTCCAGCAGTGTAGACGCTGCTAAGTGTATTACTGCCCTCCACAGGCCAAAGTTTGAACTAATTGTTATATACTACTGAACTAGCATATTGCATATAAAAATTAGTTCAAACTTTGACCTGTGGAGGGCAGTAATACGCTTAGCAGTGTCTACACTGCTGGAATTCTAATAGAGGAGAAGAAGAGAGCTAGTTCAAAATGAGCATTTCTGGTTAAAACTTATATAATTTTAAATTTTTTTCAGAAAATGAGCGATGGTTTCAATAGATAAGACCCTTATTTCTCATCTGGGATCGTGTAGAACAATTTGAAGCTGCAGTGTAACTAATTTTAACCTTCAACCGTTTGGTGCCCATTCAAGTCTACTATATGGAGAATAATCCTGGAATGTTTTCATCAAAAACTTTAATTTCTTTTCGACTGAAGAAAGAAAGACATGGACATCTTGGATGACATGGGGGTGAGTAAATTATCAGGAAAAGTTTATTTAAAAGTGGACTAATCCTTTAATGGATTTTGGTAGAAAACTGATACAATCTGCTATTTATCTGAAAGATATTTCACCTTAAATATAGATGTATATTTACCCTTAATATGCTGCTTTTTTATTAACTTGAAAAGTAACTGCTTTGTCAAAAGGGTTTCTTTACTATAATTTTTATTTAGTTTAATTTTAAATACTATATTTAAATAATTGTATATTTAGTAGTTACTATTTTCAGTATCTTGTGGTTTGGCAGGCAACAGTCGTCAGTCAGCGCTGCGTACGTAAAAGTCCTTGCTTGACGAGAATGTCCACATTCTTTGTGAAATACGTACCGAATACAGTAGAGCAGTTTTCTGTATGATCCTGTATAGAAACAATTCACTTTTACAATCCACGTTCTCATCATGACCGGCGTAAATGTAATCTTCACCTGCCATCGTGTTATATGAATACAGCTCACCTCTCACCTGCTGTAGATCATCTTCCTCTGTTACTGTAAACCATTAGACCAAGTTACATGTCATTTCCATGGTAGAATGGCAGTTATAGATAATTATAGGGCCTCATTGCTACAGAAATTGTCTGAAAGATGTCTAGTTTCTCAGGAAGGATGGATATTGGTGTTAGTTTGTGTGTGTGTTTAAAGTGCCTCTATAACCAAGTGCTTGTTTGGCGAAACTATGAACTGGTTTATGATGGTTTGTCGGCTCATCTAGCTTGTAGGCTCCAAATGCAAGTTTTGTTTTTCTTTTAAATAGTAGTCACAGAAAGTACCCGGACACTTAAAATGTCTGAACATAATTGCATTATGTACACTCTAAAAAATGCTGGGTTAAAAACAACCCAAGTTGGGTTGAAAATGGACAAACCCAGCGATTGGGTTGTTTTGACCCAGCGATTGGGTTGTTTTGACCCAGCAGTTGGGTTAAATGTTTGCCCAACCTGCTGGGTAGCTTATTTAACCCAACAATTGTTTACAAATTACTATATGTCTGGCTTAAAATGAACCCAAAATAGGTTGGAAATTAAAAATCAGACTCATAATTACTATAGGCACCAATAATAATCAAAAAGATGAGCATTTATTAATAAGCAATTTAATAAATGTTTATTGTTTATATTATTCAAAAAAAGTATTAATAAATGTTTGTTTATTAAACATATTAATAAATGTTAATTTCCAACATATTTTGGGTTCATTTTAAGCAAGAAATACAGTAATTTTTAAACAATATTTGGGTTAAATAAAACTACCCAGCAGGTTGGGCAAACATTTAACCCAGCCACTGGGTTAAAACAACCCAATCGCTGGGTTTGTCCATTTTCAACCCAACTTGGGTTGTTTTTAACCCAGCATTTTTTAGAGTGTAGGTTTAAATGTCTTAATACTAATTGAGGCCACTGTTTATGACTTGTGTACTAGAAGAACCATTTTTGGTTCCCCAAAGAACCTTTCATTAAACAGTTCTTATAAGAACCATTTTTTTCCTCAGTGTGAAGAACTTCTTTCCAACCTTTTGTGGAATGTAAAGGTTCCATAGATGTTAAAGGTTCTTCATGGAACTTTTGTTTTAGGAGCGTAGTCAGTTTGAGATGTCTAATTATGTCTTGTTTCCAACTGAAGTGTGCGGGATAGACTGGATTTGCATGCTTCAAACTGCTGACCTGCTTTGTTGTCTGTTAGTGTGCCGGAGAGAGTAACTTTACCCTCATGGTCTTGTTTCAGTTACGGCCCACATCATTAACCATTCTCAAAGTCAAAGAGACGAAGATGAGAGTGCTCATGTAGTGTTACAGCAAACCTCAAACCACTAACTTACCTGAAAGGAATCCTGTGCTTTATGTTCTTTATGAATGATGTGGTAAAATCAAATTTAAACCACATAAATATGATTGCTAAAAGCTCTTCATATACTGTTATATATTCTGAATTTTGGACATTTCCTTATGAAAATGTTCCTATTATGAAAAGCTTTATTATTTGAGTGGACTTGTTATTTCCCAGTAACTGCTCAGCCATTATCTATTGATCAAAAGATACTTTGAGTCAATATGACATAAAATTTGACCCTATTTACTTTCTAATTCATGTGCTTTCATTGTGAGCGATTCATTGGTGCATGTTATTCCAAAGAATAACTTCAAAATCTTTGATCAAAATAAATAATTGCTCTTCTTCTGAAGTGATTTTTGTTTCCCGCTGATCTCACTTAGGCCACATGGGCTATTGGATATGATCCAATGAATAAAATGGATAATGGATGTCTTTAAAAGCATTTAATGGATGAATTTAATTGTATTTTCATGGATAAATTCATGGAGTCTCGCCTTACATTATTTTTGCCTGTTATAAATCCTGAAATACGTCTATTGTTATGAAAGTAAAATAGGTTGCATACAAGCAATTGATGTTGACTTTAAAAAAAATCTAAAGGGGGAAAAAATGTAGGAAGAGGCTGATTTTTATCCATTGCAGTAATGGAATGGATCATGAAAACTGGACATTTCAGACCTGAAATCATGTGCATGAGGAAGAATATTTTGTCCCAGGAATCAGCCCATGTTTATTTTAGCCTCCACCTGCTGGAAACGGAAATGGTCATCAGAACATAGAGGCTGAAGTTTGAGTTCATCCTTGAATGCAACTCGATGCACTCAAGGCTTTTTAAAAAATATTTTGCTACTTGCTATTACTGCCATAACTTGCATTACGTTAGTGTTAACCAAGATTAGAACCTGAAGTGTGTAATTTCTCTACCCTTAGTGTCTCCAAACTCTCTCTCTTCCATTGGTCAGACAAACAGATAGCCCCGCCCCAAATTCACGCTATTGGTGGAGCCAATTTGCTTAGTAGTCGCTGCATATTAACCTTTAAAAAAGTACTCTTAACTATTGGAAAGTTTTCATACAATCTAAAATAACTAGACTTATTAATAACCCAGGGGTGTCATGATTATTAATCATCAGATTGTAGTTATTCGATCTAACTCCAGTTATTTGAGATAACTGCAACAATTGTACATCAAATGCGCAATATTGTTTCCTTTTCCGGTGAAAGAATAAAGAATATAAAAAATAGAAACACTTATAAATTGCACAAAGATATTTATACAAAATGAAGGTTTGTGGGTTTTATTATATTATATTATGTTTTATTATATTATATTATATTATAATTATATAAATATTATTCATTTTCACATTATTAAAGTAAATTGTATGGGCCTGTTTTATAATATTTTTTTATTATTATAGTATATGTTGTTCCAAGGAAAAGATTTAATTAAATTGTTAATCACAATTATTTATATGATAATTAATCTTCAGTGCAAAAATCATGATTGCGCAAGGCCTTGGTTATGGCAGTTGAAAAAGAAAATCGTTTTAGAAGCAAAGCAGTTAACATGTAACAAACATTTTTGGGACAATCTGCAATGATTAATCATTGTACAATGACACCAGTAATGTTTATAATAGGGTATATTTTGTTCACTTGCCTTTTTATTTTCACATGAACTTTCCCATTATGTGTTCCAGGCTGTTTGACCTTTCAATTTTAAGATTCAACTCAAAGGCCTGTATGAATTCTGCAAAATAATCATCCAGTGTGGATGGACTGGTTTCAATCTGCTGACTGCTTTACGGTTTTGTTGTGTAAAGCCATCAGTGCATCATACCAAGCCACGTTGGTTGTGTGTTGAGAGGTGTTTTGTTATTTGCTTTCTTTGCCAGATCTCCTCCCTGTCTTACTCGGCAATCATTGTTTCTCAGTGGGTCACAACAAATACATTTACTCTATTTTAGAGTGGAATGATTTCCCTACTACCTTTAACCACAAAGGTTTCAAACACGAAGGTGATTGACATTTTCAGTAAGAGATTGACATTGGTATTTTCAGTATGCTGACTGAAAGTTACTGCCAATAGTTTAAAGGTAAAAATGAAAGCACTCATTGCTTTTACATCACATTATAAGGTTACTGCTTATTTTATTCTGCATTTTACTTCAACAGCTTTTGATTGAGAATAGAGGATTTTTTTAGATACCAATATCTGCTTTGTCCTTATAGCCAAATCCAGAGCTTTCTTATTAGGAGCCGTTCAAACAGAACACGTTTTTCTATTCCAGTGTGCTACTTTTCCATTGTTTTTCTATGTAAACGTGCTAGACGGATGTGTATGACCGTTATGCTCATGTCTTGCATCTTTTGCAGCGTCTCGCGCATGACACAGCGTTCTAAAACAGTTAAAATCAGTTAAACTTTTAAAAAACGCATCTTGAGATCTTGCGTTTTTTCCTCATTCCAGTCAAAGTCCCTTTAAGATAAGTCATTTCACTCAGCGGCCATCTTTGAATTACCTCTCAGGCATGCAAGTGCAGCTCCGATGTCTCTGAATGGGGAAACATAGCCTAAAATTCTCCAAAGCTGTTCACCAATCTTTCGATTAAATTTCATATTTGAAATCACCAATGAAATCCGACAACAACTGTCTCATTAATTTTGTTTCTAAACGCTTGAATCGTGACAAAAAACTGCATTTTCAGGCTGAATCAAGCTAATGCGCATGCGCAGTCCTAAGTGGAAGTGCGTGTCTGACTGTTTCTATTGGAACCGGAGCTTCTAACGGCAGCTGCAGCGACGCGATGACTTTACCAATCAGCATATTGGCTCTTATTTAGAAGGCAGGACTTAATTATTCCGCCATATTGCACGTCACTTTCTCCCATTCATAATAATAGGCCTACGAGTGCACCATCTTTCTATAGTATATAAAGTCTTTGTTCCAGTGCTCGCGCCTCACGGTTTTCAAAGCAAAATGAACAAGCTGTGAACAAGCCCTTAGAACATAATTTTTAATTTAACATTCTTGTTAGTTTTTTTAAATCTCATTAAAAAGTTTGGACACATATAACGTTGGCCACACCGAAATAGTAAATTTAGTATTTTAATTTAAAATAAATAATACATTTAAAATGAAATGTATGTTTTTCATGGTCTTTAAACCCCTTTTATCTCATTGTTTAAGTACCTGAAATATTATATTTATAATATTTATAATAACTATTAAGTAGGTGCTTTAAAACTTTTGCCTTGTAGTGCATATAAACATGTTTTTTTCTTAATGCTCCCTCCCACTATTGACTAGTGTCAATGACAAAGGCTTTTTTTCCCCAAGGCTCCTCTTTAACAAACATCAAAGCCACAGGAGACCGGGTGAGTCAAAGCTTGCCAATTTTTTTCCCGGTCAGCCACATTCACTTCCCTAACATGTCTGGTTACAGTCTGTGCACTCCAAAAGGTGTCTGAGTGCTCTGGAGTGCAACTGGGATAAAGATTTTTTTGCGGCCTTATACAAAAAAATGTGATGCGATATGGAGCGAGTTGATGACATTTTAAGGTGTTTTTAGCTGAAGTATGTGGCTGAGCCTGTTGGCTGAAAGCGTGCCAAATATCTGTGTGTTTGAACAGTGGGCCGCTGTCTCAGAGAGAAAGCTAATCAGCTTTTGGTGCTAATGCTCACTTGTCAGCAAACTGTAGTGCGAGAACTGGTCTCACAGTGCATGAGAGTGTTCATTCATTTATGCCTCAAAACTGCCAAGATGATTCATTTGTTCTGAGAATAAATGTTCTGTCATGTTCCAACGCTTTTATTTAATTTGAATAGTACACAGTGATATTTGCATCACATTGGGTGGTGACTTGATTGTCCTTAGCCTAAAAAAAGTTCAAATACTTTTATTTGTGATTGATTATTTTGTTTGACGTTCAAGTAGAGGAGAGAATTTCATTAAATCTGTGAGTTTCCTGGTCATATTTTAACCCAAAATCAATATATATATATTTTTTTTTTTTCTTGTTATATTGTTTATAATTAATAGATTGAAGTTTGCCCTACTAAGAAGGTTGATAACTTTAAAAAATGAATGAAGGAGAGGGTAGTGAATGACGTCCCAGGTTAAGGTATGGGTTTATGAATTAAATTGTTAACTTTTTGTGTAATCATGGGCGTAGAATACGTGAGGGACATTTGTGTGTTTTTCAAGTCATCTCAGGGTATTTTCATAACAATAAAGTATGGGCCTATGAATAATGCAGTGCTAATTGACATAGCCTTTATTACAGTGTAATAACTGTAACATATATATTTTCTGCCTTATTCTGTGATAAAAATCCAAAAAGTATTTGAAATAGCATAAACCGCTAATAAAATTGTCATCAGGAAAATATAGGGAAAAATAGCCTATTATAAAATACAAATTATTGGTTATTGTTCAGCAAGATTGATATTGCCTTTAATGTTGCAAAAAAGCTCCAGAAATACATTCAGATGCATTATAATAATGCAGGATAATATCATGAAAATAATGGAGTTAAAAAAATCTTAATGGTTTCAAATGTAGATTTTTTTTCTTTATGCCTAATTTGTGTTTTTTTTTTTGTTTTTTTTTGTTTAGTTTAGAGTGAAATAGTGAGGCCGGATGTGTTTTTGTGTGATTCATCCAGAGAGATATATGGCAGTTAGAGGTTTACTTTAGATAATGTGCCACAGGCACTGTTTAACCCGTGCTGAAAGCTGCAAACTCTGTTGAGGTGGGGCTGAAACTGACTTTGCTGTGGCATGTTTAAGTTTTAAACCTATATGTCATAGTCAGCATTTGTTCTAGCTGAATCCATGACATCCAGACTGAGAAATACGTTATAGATTAACTCGGTTCATGCAATCTCATAAAAATCTAAATGGTCTATTATGTATAGGATATACTTTGACATGTATAACCGCTTAAGACAGAGGTGGCACTGTTGCCTTATTGAAAGTGAGTTCAAAACAGCCTGTCAGGGCTTAGGGTAATATTGACTAGCTTTTTGTAAACTATCTCTAAAAAAAAAAAAAAAAGGTATTTACTATGACAGTACCGGTTACATTATCATACACCAAAATAATAGTTAGAGGCTTATCTATGTTTGATGCAAAAGGTCTTTAAGTTAAATTTTTTTTTATTAATTTTGAATTCATGGCTTAGTAGCCTATTGGTCTATATAAAAGCTTTGTTTGAATGTTGTCACGCCTATTTGCTATCAAGCATGTCTCCTTCACTCAGGACAGCAGTTTACCGGGTTACAGGGGCCTCTGCTGGTCAAACATATATATAATTGCATCCGTGAAATGATCAAGATTGTGAAACACTGAATATATTCAATAAAAATTCAATCAGCAGCTTAAAGGGATAGTTCACCCAAAAATGAAAATTCTGTCATCATTTACTCACCCTCAAGTTATTCCAAACCTGTGTGAATTTCTTTCTTCTGCTGAACACAAAAGATGATGTTTTAAAGAATATGGGTAACCAAACAGTTGATGGACCCCATTGACTTCCATAGTATGGGGGGGAAATACTATGGAAGTCAATGGGGTCCATCAACTGACATTCTTCAAAATATCTTCTTTTGTGCTCTTTTGGGTGAACTATCCCTTTAATTTGCGTGTCATAGAAAATCATTTCAAAGTTCTAGAAAGCAACAAAACTGTTACATCATTTAACTAGGTTAATGTTCATTTCTACATACACTGCCGTTCAAAAGTCGAAAGATTTTTTTTTTCCCGAAAGAAATTAATACTATTTTATTCAGCAAAGATTAGTTAACCTGATCTAAAGTGACTTGCCGAAAATTTCTATATCAAATGAATACTATACTTTTAATTCATCCAAGAATCCTGAAAAAAAAAAAAAAAAAAAAAAATCATGGTTTCCACAAAGTTATGAAGCAGCACAACTGTTTCCAATTCCATTGATAATAATAAGAAATGTTTCTTGAGCAGCAAATCAGCATTTTAGAATGATTTCTGAAGGATCATGTGACACTGAAGACTGGAGTAATGATGCTGAAAATTCAGCTTTGATTCACAGGAATAAATTACATTTTAAAATATATTCAAATAGAAAACAGCTATTTTAAATTGTAATAATATTTCATAATATTACTGTTTTTACTGTATTTTTTAATCAAATAAATGCAGCCTAGGTGAGCAGAAGAGACTTTCAAAAGCATTTAAAAATCTTACCGACCCCAAACTTTTAAACGTTCAACTATTAACAATAGAGTCTTCATAAGTTACCATAAACTTAATAAATGCTTTTAAAAACGGTTCATTTTTTGTTAATGCATTAACTAATGTGAACCATCATTTCAAGAATGTTCATAAAGAGCAAAGAGGATGTGAAATTTAAGACTCATTCGCCTGCATATTTCCCTGAAATTACCAGCGGATAAGGATAGTTTTCCCAGGGCTCATCTGAAGCTGTTGATGGCTTAGTTTCCTGCAGAAAGGCACAGTTGTAAAGCAGGATTATGGGATTGTAGCATATGTGCACACCAGCAGTCTTGAGTCCAGTTAGTGGCCCAGTTCTCAAACTACAGCGTTCTACATTTCCAATGTGTATTCTAGACTTTCTTCATCTAATGGTGGGTTGCAAGAAACCTTTGATTTATCTGCTGAACAACAACCACCTAAGACTGACGGACCTGCTGATGATTGACAGCTTTGTAGCTCTCGATGACCTTCAAGGGCCTAAAAGGAAAACAGGAAGAAAAGATAGGCTTGATTAGTTTTCACCTCAAATGTTTTGAACATGAAATCAGTTTAATGTCTCCCAGACCAAAGATGACTCACCAATAGACAAACCAAATGCATTTAACTGCTCAACCAAGGCCAGGTGCGTCATCGCACAAACAATGTTAAGGGTTTGAAGTGCATCCGGACGCAGGGGTCCTGAATCAATTGATTGATCCTATTTGACGTGTTGAGTCATGTCTCTTACACACCATTTGCTGGTACTATGGCTTATTTCTTCAAATGGTTATATAAGAAGATGACGTTTAACAATGAAAGATGAATGCACTTTACTCTCGTTGATTCTTTCTGTTTTATGCTTTCATGACTGGTTCTGAATCTACGTTATATGTTTAACTGCCCTTTCAGCATAATGGTGACCTTTCTTAAATGTCAGCAGTGATTCCAGCCCCAACCTTTTGTTTATTTCTGAATGCTTCAGCATCAAGAAAGGCATGCTAATAACGCTTTGCATTATACAAACAATTTGTCTCCACAAAAAAATGCACCATCATTTAAGTTGTTCAGGACTAAAAGGACTAAGGACTAATTGAAATAAAGCTGAAATAAAATAAAATAACTGAAATAAGTTGAAGTACTGAAATAACTAAAACTGAAATGTAAATGTAAAATAAAAAAATATATATTTAAAAAATAAAAATGACGGAATCACATACAATTACTAAAACTTAAACAAAAATTTAAATGAAAACTGAAAATATAAAAATAAAAGTTAATTCAAAATATTAATAAAAACTATAATAATATATAAGTAATACTAAAATAAGACCAAGTTGAATATGAATAACATTAATGTGGAATTGACTCATCACATCAACAAATATTGACATTTATTTTCTTATTTTGGAATAACAGTCTTGATTTATGTTGAAATAATTCTGTTTTTAGTAAATACTTTGGCTGAAAGAATTGTACCTTATAACCCAAACATTACTCTGTTTATTATATTATATTATATTATGAACAAGTACTTGACCAATCTTCAGTCTCTATTAATATAACTGTATCTTTAAACATCAGTTGATTATTTTGCTAAACTCTACCAGTACTTATTCACTTTAAAACGTCTTAAGTGGTCAGTGCAAATCAACCTTTTAATGTACAACAAAGGAAAATTGTTCGTAACTCAGACCATAAAAGTAGCACATGACCTATATGACATGCTAATTTAGATTCTACGAAAGTGAGATGTGGGAGTGAGAGATAGATGGATGAGGAGGTCTCTCTCTCTCTTTGCAAATGGAGGCTGGTGGAAGGTGAGTGGGTGAAATGTGTTTGTCTGAGACTCAGAGTTCAGTGTGGTACAGTGTTTTATGGGAACTCCACAATGACTTCATTGCAGCTTCACTAGTGAAATGAAGTGTTTTAATAGACTATAAAAGCCTACATATTTATTGCTGTTTTTTTTATTTTTATTGCTGAATGCAGTTGTTGTATGTTGTGTTAATTCCAGCTCTATGTCCATATGAACTAGAATTATTATGGGTCATATTATGCATTAATATGAAATAATATGCGTGTGTGTGTGTGTGTGTGTGTGTATGGGTGTGTGTGTGTGTGTGTATGTGTATATTATATATATATATATATATTGCACCCCAAAAATCAAAAAGGGAAAACATTTTTTTGCATAAAGATAACTTTTTTTTTAAATAATTAAGCATGTTTATCCCAAATTCTTATGTAATGCATCCAGAGATGTTGATGTAACTGTCTTTATATTCAGTGATGATTCTCATTAGATTCTCATTAAGTCATTTTTTATGAACAGTCATTTTTGTAAGAGGATGAATGTGCTTAATGTTCCTAAAAACAGGCACCGTTGTCTTTAAACTTATTTATTTATTTTCGTTTTGGGGTGAAATATGACCCAGGCATCTTGAAAGATGTTGTGATATTTTGTGAAATAAAAACACGCTCACACTCTTACACATGCAGCATATACACATGATTCAAATTTGAAACTAAATAGAACTAAATAGAATTGAAAAATGTTGTCTTTGAAACTTTCTGAAATTAAATAAATTTCGGTTTCTCTATATTTGATTGTATTTTGATTTGCATTTATTTTATTTAAAGTAACAAAAATAATTATTTATGGTTTTAGCTTTATTAAACTATAATAACCCTACCTCTACATAATTGACGTAATGAAGTTGGTGGGTTTGTGCTTTAATGTGAGGTTCAAGTTCAAGTTCAAGTTCAATTTTATTTGTATAGCACATTTCCAACAGCCCCCAGGCTGACCAAAGTGCTTTACAGAAGAGCAAGAATATCACACATACACAAAAATAAGCCAGAGGAAAATATAAAACCACCTATTTAAAAGTTTAACATATCACGGTAATCAGTACACTAAGGAAAATAAAAAAGTTTTTAGCAGGGACCAAGGACGAGGTGTCTGTGTGTGTGTGTGTGTGTGTGTATGTGTGTGAGAGAGAGAGCGAGCCTCGTATTCCCTATGTTATGGTGACCAAATGCCCCCACAAGGATAGTAATACCAGTATTTCTTGACCTTGTGGGAACAGTTTTTTGGTCCCCATGAGTGAAACGGAATGAAGTTAAAAATGTATGCAAAAAGTTTTCTGTGATGGGTAGGTTTAGGGTTAGGGGATAGAATATACAGTTTGTACAGTTTAGAAATCATTATGTCAATGGAAAGTCCCCATAAAACATGGAAACCCAACGTGTGTGTGTCTGACTGCTTTAACACAGCTCCAGATGGAGAGACTGTTAGAAATCAGGCCTCCCCTGCTGCTCATCTTGGAGCTCTGGCTTCCATCCCGTCGTTGTCACAACGCAGAGAGGAGCATCTCCAGGGCTGGCGTAAGCTCTGCACGCTGTGACCCAGATATACGGCAGCGCACCCAGAACACAACCTGTCTCTCTGACTTCCCATCCCTTCCCTCAGACACAAAACCACCTATGATCCCTGAACACCTACTGGCCTTTGAGATGGCTGTTTGAATGAGCATAATACTGATTCACTGCATCAGGTACTCAAGGTTTCTGAACCACCTTTCATGTTAAACACCCTGAATAACACTGTAGTCCAGTGACGTTAACAAGCAAGTTACAAATAATTATTTTCAGCTTAGATGACATGGGCATTAAAATGGGCAAAATGAGTTTTATAGTACATGCATTTCATTTGATTTGGATTCAATTTGCTCTTTTTCAGTATTAAAGAAGAACACAAAGGCTAAGACATTTGAAGTAGCTCTACAGCCCAGTGAAATCTCCTTGGATGTTAACATGGTGCTTTATACATGTATGAATAGGTTTTTATATATAGCCTACGTTTTGGTAGTATCATGTGGTTGTTTGAATCTGTTACTTTAAATGAATCATTTGAAAGTGATTCAGTTCATTGGTTGATCTTATTTCAGTTACTGTTTGTGAGTTGTTTGTTGTTGTTGTTTGTTTGTTTGTGAGGCATATAGCTAGAAGATCCCTATTGGCTTGGACACTTTAGGTGCAGAACTGAGATGGATAACATAAGAAACCCAAACAAATTGTAATGTCTCGTTCTGGAAAAAAAAAAAAAAAAATTCTACGCCCACCCAAACCCCACATTGAATCAATAACAGGCAGCGCGATGTGGTCCGATTCCCGAGCGAATGACTCTTATGAACCGATTCTTCATAATGAATCAATCATTTGGAGTGGTTAAATAATCTGTTTCAGTTCGTTTGTGTCTGATTCTGAATGAACCAAGCACTGTTATTGTCATGTAAATAAGTGCAATTACTGACAGGTTAATATGACAATACGCAAATAAATAAAATCGGGGTGATTGGGACACTTTTTGCCATTGAGATGACTTGGAAAAGGTGTCCTAATCAACCTGAATTCACCCTAAATAATATAGCCTATAGGCTGCGTCACCACATTTCTATAGGTTCCGATTATTTTGCATTTATGCAGCCTCTAAGTCTATGTAAACACACATTTTTAAATTTAGATTTGTTTCTGATTGGTTATAGACTATATCTTTTGAGGAATCTGAAATGATTTCTTCTTTTGGCTGAGCTTTTTAAAAAAATAAAGTTTTTTTCCCCCTATAAATAGGCCTATTCCCAGTCGTCAAGACTAATCATACTAATAACTTTTTTCCTTTTCCCTCCCTTTTTTTTCTTTTTAATTCCCAATCCCCTTTTATCGGAGGTGATGGCTAGCCTAAAAGTATTTGCCGAATTGTTTAATAAACGATTAGTTGAAACGACCGGTTCAAAAGAACCGATTCGCTCAATGACTCGGACTTCCGCGTGGGGTCGCGCGCGCTGATGGTGCTGCATTCGCTCGAGAGCATCAGCGGCGCAGCATCATTTTAACGCACCACCTTGAGAAGACGCAACACAAAATGGCATTGCGAATTTAACGCTCGACTGAGAAGAAACGCTCAAAGCACCATCAGGAATACAAGGACGCTCGTTCTTTTTCTGAAATAATAAAGACCATAAACAAGAAACAAGCCTGGAAATCAACGGCGGACGGTGGGGGGAATTTGGGGACAGTCATGGCGGGGGTGGGAGCCAGGGGGAGAAAGACGGGACTCCCGGGGTTCTGTTGGAAAACATGCTATTTCCACATTCTCTTCTGGGTCGTGTCTGTTTGTGGAGAAGAGAGGACCTTCATTGTTGAGGTACGTGGAAAGAGATGACATGTCCACCATCCTCACCTCCACTGGCTGCGCGTGAAAGCGACCTGTTCCATTGAGCATCACGGACGCGTTATAACGCACAGCGTTTGGGTAGCAGATGACCATTAGAATGAATTATATAGTCAAATGGTTTTATTAGCTCAAGTGGGTCAAACATAGTAAATAAATAATGATATAGGGATGCGTAAATAAAGAATTCAAATGAACAAGCAGTGCAATTCTTTTTTTATAAGCATTTATTTTCAAACAATCAATAGCTAATAATCACCTTTAAATAAATATACTTGATATTTTAAAGTTGCATACCAGAAAATCATAAGTATGATACTACAGCCAGGTAAAACAATAACAATGCACCCAAACCTCTGAATGAATTTAGCTTCGAAAACAGAATTATGTAATTTATAAGATATTAAAATGTTTTTATTGTTTATTATGATTTATTTTTTTGTGGCATTATGGGTAGTGCAAAATCCAACAATAACAATGCGACCCATCCACATGTGAATAAACGCACCATCTCTGAAAATAGCAACACTTTTTTATATGTACAGTATATATTTTACATTTATTTGTGACACTACAGGTGAAGCACATTAGCAACAATAAAATGTACCCAAACCATTGATATCTGAATACATTGAAAATAGTACTAAAATGTATTATTTATAATTTTTGAAATGTATTTGTGATACAGGTAGTGCACATCTGTAGCTTTGCAACCAAACAATCCACATGTGAATGAATTCTCATTATTTCTCCCTGCTCCGTTTTGCCTTATATTCGGCCCCAGACAGACATTAAGTGTTTTATGGTAGCTCTTCCTGGAAATACAGCACACTGAAACCATTATCAGGTTGCCAGTAATTGGATAATTTCATTGCGCCACTCACTCCGCATGCATTCCCTTATTATACCCTATATATCTTTGTTGGGAGCAACATGTTCAAGCCTTTATGCTCAGTGCAATGTTAGATATAAGATACTGAGTGACACAACTGGTCCTGTTTAAGATACGTGCATCTTTTTGAGCAAAGATAGGACAAAGAGCTTCAGTTAAGATGGAGATTAGCTAGCATAATCATTTTCCTTAAGGAACCAAGAACTGTTTTGAACGATAGAGGTTGCATTTATAGCCACGTAATGCTTTTGTTTTGATGTGCAGCTGCTGTTTTTGTGTGTGTTCCAAATATAGGTTCCTCCATAATTGATGGGAAAGGCAGGGATGCTTTTGAGTAGAGAGCCAGAGCTCACAAGAGCAGTTCTCCTGGATTCAGCTTTGTTGTGGCAATATGTTACTTGGTGAATAGAGATCTCACCATTTACTCTGTTATGTCACAATTTGAAGATAAAGCATTTCTTTATGGCATAAATTGCTTGCTGAAAGGTAGATTTTCACTGCAAGTATAAAAGGCTATTACGCAAATCCAGTGGATAAATGAGATAAATAGGTGATACAAGGTGCACAAATGTTGTGAGATGCAGCTTGTTATTATTGTATTGTGTTAGCAAGACCGAAAGTCTTTGTGGTTATCAACATGCATGAATCTCCTTTTTGCTTTGACAGAATCATCATGTCCTATACGTACTAAAAAGACAATTTGGTTCAATTCCAAAAATGACAATATTATAGATTAATTTATTTCTAGAGTTTGTTGTTTCTGCTCATGTTCTGTTCCCATGCCAGCAGCGTTTTAACCCTCCATTTCTTTGTTTCATTCATGAGAGAGTGACTTGCAGCAGGTGGCTTCAGCATGATTGCACATAATAGCTACATGCACCTAATGTATACTGATTCTTATGGGTATATATAAACAATTTAGATTGATTTATTGATTAATTACTTACAAAACAGTGTGATCAAATCATTTGGGTGTACACAATTTTCAGCATACACATTATTTGGCTTGTGTAAGTCAAAAAATGAGATCATTATGCCAGGCTAGCAAACAGTGTAACATAAAATTACCTCAGGTATCCAGCACTAGTTTCAACAACATTGTCTAGCTTCCTTTGAAGTTGAAGTGAAAAAGACTAGGTGTTGTTTTTCAAGCGGCATGACTGAAAACGAGACGTGGGCAGTGGAATTAGGAAAAAACGCAAGGTCTGGAGACGCGTTTTTTAAAAGCTGAACTGATTTTTAACTTGAGCTCCGCGTTTTTAGAGCGCCTTGTCATGCGCAAGATGCTGCAAAAGACACAAGACGCGAGCTCAACGGTCATACACGGCCATCTAGTGCATGTTTACATAGAAAAACAATGGAAAGTAGCGCACTGGAACGAAAAACCGCGTTTTGTGTGAACGGCCCCCTAGGGGCATTAACACAACACCGTTTTCAACTAAATAATGAAATACTTTTTATGCGTTTTGGGGCCTGAAAACACAAACTTTTGAAAATGGGTTTCAAAGTGCAAGCTTTTGAAAATAATACTGTTTTCTTTTCCGTGTAAACTATAAAAACGCAAATTTGGTGACGTCATGCGCATGCGTATTACGTGTTCAGTCTATAGCATAGTGNCGGTAATCAGGGAACCGGCTTTACTGACGAAATGCGCGTGACAATCGCATGCGATTAATCGTGCAGCCCTAATATGTATTATGTGTAGTGTTTCTTTACAGTGACATCGCCAACTACTGGCCTGGCAGCAGAATACAGCGTTCTTAATTGTTTTCGCGGGTTTCACTGTTTATAATAAGTTTTATTGGTTTTAGTTGCGCCGCTTGCGTCCGTTGTAGACAACACCTTGTCTACAATGGACGCAAGCGGCATGACTGAAAACGAGACGTGGGCAGTGGAATTAGGAAAAAACGCAAGGTCTGGAGACGCGTTTTTTAAAAGCTGAACTGATTTTTAACTTGAGCTCCGCGTTTTTAGAGCGCCTTGTCATGCGCAAGATGCTGCAAAAGACACAAGACGCGAGCTCAACGGTCATACACGGCCGTCTAGTGCATGTTTACATAGAAAAACAATGGAAAGTAGCGCACTGGAATGAAAAACCGCGTTTTGTGTGAACGGCCCCCTAGGGGCATTAACACAACACCGTTTTCAACTAAATAATGAAATACTTTTTATGCGTTTTGGGGCCTGAAAACACAAACTTTTGAAAATGGGTTTCAAAGTGCAAGCTTTTGAAAATAATACTGTTTTCTTTTCCGTGTAAACTATAAAAACGCAAATTTGGTGACGTCATGCGCATGCGTATTACGTGTTCAGTCTATAGCATAGTGTTTCTTCAAAGTGACATCGCCAACTACTGGCCTGGCATGAATAATACAGAGTTTTTAGTCATTTTCGCTGATCCGTGTGAACGGGGATCGTTTTGGCAGCGCTGTTGTCTGTACGCAAAACTTTTTTAAAAAACCTTTCTGTTTTTAGTATATTGTTGTCGTGTAAACGTACCCTTAGAAAAGGTTCCTGTTAGATATCAAAAATGGTGTGGAAAAAATAGGTTTCGATGTTAGTCCCATCAAAACTAAATAATCTGATCATGGTAATCCAGTTAACTGCTCATTCTGTTTTCAGATAATAATATTTTAAGACTGTGATATCAGATTAGACCATATTATATAGAGATTGTATCTTTCTATCTCAGCAGGCTACATTCTGCTTCACTAAACTAAATAACTTCAATCATCAGAGAAGCAGTGGTTTGTATGTGGATTTGGATGTATTTTTTGCAGTTAGGTTGAGTTGTACTGAACAATTACCAGCTGATGCTTTTTGGAGTACCAGTTAAGTGTGTCTCAGTTCTGGCCAACCAGAAAGAAGCATCTGTTCCTTCACTGAAGCAGGTTAATGACAAAGAACCGGGTGGAGCTACTAATGTGGAAAATGATAATGGTGAAAGCAGAAGGTGAGGATGAAACTCTGTCCTCTGCCAGTATAGTCTCATACTCTTATATCAGTCTTGTTGCTTTTTGACTCATTACCAAGCAAGTCATGCAGTGAGTAGGCTGCCGTCGATACTAGTTTTGGATTGTTGCCTTAGAGCAGACTTGGTATTTATGCTTTGAGTACTGTAGTGTCCCTGGCGATATATTTTTTCTG
>RJVU01057277.1:4274424-4311469 GCA_003731715.1 Anabarilius grahami
GACGGGGGCAGGTTTGAATAGGCTGGGAGCTCTTAGTCAGGGCCCTGCACGTCAGCGGCACAGGGTATTGGTCGCTAACAGCTGGGGTTGAGTGGCAGCTGTTCTCGGCAGACCCCTGTGCGACTGAGCAGCCCTATTTAGGGACCGCACTGCTCACCTCAAGTTGAGGAAGGGTCTAGAAAAGGTGGCCTAAAAAATGCCCACTCAACTCATACCTGGACAGGATACCGCACCTGTCGGGTCATTCCACTTCTGCGGTCGAAACAGAAGAAATAAATCCTACAACCTTAAACTGGCAACATGGAACATAAGAACTCTCCAGGACTCCTATGGTAGGTCTGAAAGACCCCATAGAAGAACAGCCCTGGTTGCAGACGTGCTGCGCCGCTATGATATCGACATTGCTGCCCTGAGTGAAACCAGGCTCCTTGATGAGGGGTCTCTAACAGAGGAGGGTATGGGCTACACCTTCTACTGGAAAGGCTATCCCACAAGTGGACAACATCTGCATGGTGTGGGACTGGCAATTAAGACCACACTACTGCCAAGACTCACTGAAACTCCTGTGGGCATCAGTGAAAGACTGATGACCCTCCGTATCCCACTGGTGAAGAACCGCTATGCCACACTTCTAAGTGTGTATGCTCCAACTCTACCATCTGACAGTGAGTCTAAAGACTCTTTCTACCAAACACTGGATGAGGCTCTCCACCAGATCCCCAAGAACGACAAGATCCTCCTGCTTGGGGACTTCAATGCTCGTGTTGGGCAGAACAGTGGGATATGGAAAGGAGTACTTGGCAGGCATGGGATTGGTCAGGCCAACTCAAATGGCATGAGGTTACTTACCCTCTGCTCTGAGCACAACCTGACCATAACCAACACCATCTTCCAGCAAAGGACCAAATATAAAACATCATGGATGCACCCACGTTCCAAACATTGGCACCTGATTGATTATGTCATCGTGAGACGTTGTGACCTCAGAGACGTTCTCATAACCCGGGCCATGAGAGGTGCGGAATGCTGGACAGATCATCGCATGATCATGACCAAGGTCCTCATGAAAGTGCGCCCCCCCATGCGAAAACGTGGATCCAGTAGGAGGCGACTAGACTGTGTCCGCCTGGAAGGTACCACTGCAAGGAATGAGTTTCGTCGCTCCCTGGCTGAGAAACTAGGGGAGCTAGAACTCTTCCTGAGGGATGGTAATGCCACAGAACAGCAGTGGACCTCTATTACTACAGCCCTTCATGAAGCAGCAGCCCAAACAATCGGCTATAAGAGCAAAAACCATCAAGACTGGTTTGACAACAACTCAGAGTCCATCCATAACTTACTAAGCAACATGCATAAAGCACATCAGGAAACCCTAAGAAAACCCTTATCCAGCACCGCCAAACAGCATTGGCAAAAAGCTCGTCGGGAAGTCCAGAGAACTCTGCGGACCCTACAGAACAAGTGGTGGATGGAGAAGGCTTATGAAATTCAGTCATTCGCTGATAGAAATGACAAGCACAACTTTTATAATGCAGTCAAATCTATTTACGGCCCAATAAGTCACCGCATCACTCCCCTGAAAACAGCAGATGGGCTCAAAGTCCTGAAAGACCAGAATAGCATCCTGGAGAGGTGGGCTGAACATTTTAACACCTTACTAAATCAGGACTCGGATGCAGACTATACCATCCTGAATGAATTGCCTGAATTTCCCCCTATTGACAACCTTAGCCAACCTCCAACGTTCCTGGAGGTTCTGTCAGCTGTCCGCTCACTGAAGTGCAACAAGTCTCCTGGCTCTGACAATATTCCTGCAGAACTGCTAAAACAGGGAGGGTATCTCTGCACAAGAACACTACATCATTACATCACCAAGGCCTGGGCTGATGAAAGCATCCCACAGCAATGGAGAGATGCTTGTATTGTCACCATATATAAGAACAAAGGGGATAGGGCCATTTGTGACAACCATAGGGGCATATCACTTCTTGCTGTGGCAGGCAAGGTCCTGGCCAAGGTGATGTTACAAAGACTGATTAATAACATCACAGAGTCTATGCTACCCGAGTCACAGTGTGGGTTTAGAAAGAACAGGAGCACAGTCGACATGGTCTTTACAACCCGGCAACTTCAGGAAAAGTGCAGGGAGCAACATAAAGACCTGTTTATGGCTTTTGTCGACCTCTCCAAAGCCTTCGACACTGTGCAGAGAGATCTCTTATGGGAAGTCCTCCTCCGGTTTGGATGCCCCACTAAGTTTGTCAACATCCTCCGTCAGTTTCATGATGGAATGACTGCTAGGGTGACAATAGGAGGTCAACAGTCTAGCCCTTTCCCTGTGCGCACAGGGGTAAGGCAGGGATGTGTACTGGCACCAGTGCTTTTTAACATCTTCCTCATTTGTGTCACCCAGCTTCTCCACAAGGAAATTCAAGACAACAGTGGAGTGACAGTAGTGTACAGGCTGGATGGTAACCTCTTTAATATCAGGAGATTGCAATCAACCACCAAACTGCACAGAGTGAGGATACTTGAGCTGCAGTATGCNGGTACAGTATATTTCCAAAACTATTGTTATTATTTTTGGCATTTTCTCCACTTTTATTTATGAGTGAGTGAGTGAGTGAGGTCATGTGTAGCCAAGTATGGTGTTCCCATCCAAGTGCACACACATAACAGTAAGTATTGAACACACACTGTGAACACACCCCCGGAGCAGTGGGCAGCCATTTTCTTTGCTGCGGAGCCTGGGGAGCAATTAGGGGTTAGGTGTCTCGCTCAAGGGCACCTCAGTTGTGGGTAATGAGAGTGGAAGAGAGTGCTGTTCATTCACTCCCCCCACCTATGTTGGTACTGAGACTCGAACACGCAACCTTTGGGTTACAAGTCTGACTTTCGAACCATTAGGCCACAGCTGCCCCAACATTATTGAACAATGGAGAGAGAACAGGAAATGACAGGGATAAGATAAGGCGACAGGAAATGGTATAAAACTTAATAACATGAGCCAGACACAAACTTATGCTGCCCTGATGAGCACCATGGCTCAATGTATCTTCTCACTGCTCTTCTATTCTATTGGTCAGACGGTATTGAGGTACCGCTGCGAGGAACAGAACCTGTATTGATTCTAGTGATGATGTGACATGCGGTTTCTCTCTGAAACACAAGATATGAAAAGTCACGAAGCAATGCCACCCAATCAATGCCCACAATTCTTCAAACTAAACGCACACACCATCCTCTCAACTCCTTTGTAACTCCCTACTCATTAGCACACATTTATGAGAAAGGAGAGTCCATATGACCTGAACATCTTATGTTTCAAAGATGCCAATTACATGGGCTGTGATCACACATTTTACAGCCGGTAATAATGTAAAAGCAATACTCCAGTAAGTGCAGATACTGTATCCGCTCTGTAATATACTCTAGTGTACCTAATAATTTTAGTCTGATCTTAGCAGTTTATGCGGCACATTTCAGCATTGATTGTTTTGTGATTAGGGATGGGTAGCAATGGCAGATTAGTTTACTAGTTGTCCAAAAAAAAAGTAATCAAAGAGTGAAATTAACTTTTGCGTGTGTGTGCGTGTGTGTGTGGGCATGTTTTTGTGAAATATCAGGACACAAATGTGTATAATGACATGGGTATGACATTGGTATTACAAAAAGAGGTGACTTATGAGGACATTACAGCATGTCCCCACTTTTCAAAAGGCTTATAAATCATACAGAATGAGTTTTTGTGAGAAAGTAAAAGTGTGCAGTTTCCTGTGATGGTTCGGTTTAGGGGTAGGGGTAGTGTAGGGGGATAGAAAATACGGTTTGTACAGTATAAAAACCATTACGCCTATGGAATGTCCCCACAATTCACAAAAACGAACATGTATGTGTGTGTGTGTGTTAGACCTTATATCAAAAATAGTCTGTATAGCCTAAGAAAGAACCTAGAAAAAGGTTAAGAAATTTTTTTATTTTGACACAAAGACCTTTATTAAAAAAAAGATTTAAACCCCTTTAAATTCTAGGAGATGGATTGATGGTTGATTCTTTGAGAGTCAGATTGTTTATTTGAGGTAAAACACATGAAACTTTACACAGATTACATTACAGCAAATATCATGATGAGATAACCAGGCGTTATTTGAGCTCTGCACAGTCTCACAGGCAAACATTGTGCTGTTTCAGCAGAACAATCCAATGTAATTTGAGTCAGACGCAGACTTCTTAATCTTATCCTTATACTGTTTATCAGTGTTAAACAGTATTTCATTGTGTGTGCCATATATGAACAGAGCAAAAGCAGATAATTATTTTGATGGTCCACTTTAGATGTTCTACTTTGCAAAGTAACTTTGCAACTACATGTCAACTAACTCTCATTAGAGTATTAGTAGACTGGCTTCTTAATATCTTCTAACACTTTATTTTGTTGCTCTCCAACAGACATTGTACTGTAAGTAACTTTGCAATTACATGTCAGCTTATTCTACTAAGCCGAACCTTAACACCCTAATGTAGTTAGGGTTAGGTGTGTTGTAAAGTTGTTAAGTTACTTATAGTTAGTAGAATGTCTCCAGAATGTCTTGTCCCTTTGACTTCCATTGTAAGTGCATTACAGTACATGCACTTTACTTGTTTTTACAAACTGAGGGATGTGTTGGGGTTATTTTCTTTGGTAATCGACTGCATGTCACAGATGCTGTACATAGAGCTTAACTTGTTTTGAACCCAGAACATTCCTCTAGGCATTATTTTCCACCAAATCCAAAAGAAAGTCAGATGAATATGTTTTTAAGGTGTGTTACTACTAGAAATTCATCCTTTGTTTGGAGAGCACATACTGCACGCTGCTCATCGAGGTAGAATATCATCACTCCGTGCCACCTGGCAGAGATGACGAAAGGATTTCAAGTTTCAGGGGCAGCTGTTCAAACTCAAAAAAAGATATCCAGTGCTGTATTTGGAATGGAGTAGAAGCTTACTGAGTACTAATACTGTATATCATGTATATCGTACTGTATAATCTGTATTCTATATTTTAAAATAGTATCTGAAAAAGAATGCAATTTGCAACGATTTTAAACAGTAGTATGCTACATTGTTATCACATGACCTCATCACATTGCATGTTTAATTTAGCCAGTGGCACCCAGTTATCGTTTTGGAAAGTATCAGAAAATATCCAGTTAAAACTCTTGATTAACAGTCCAATCAAAGAGTAAAAAAGAGATGAACATTCAACACACTAGAAATGGAAGTGAAGCGAGTGCATTGCATTGTGGGATGCAGGAGGCTGCACAGTTCACCGTACTTATCGGCAATTAGTAATATGCAAGTATTGTATGCATATTTGCTTACTGTGCACAATTTAAATACTATAAGCTATACTGAAATAGGAAGAGTAGTATGCTAGCATGCAATTCTGAACATATAGTTTTGTTCTGGACTACAGTAGTGGCCAAAAGTGAAAAGTGTTCGGAGGGGATATTTGTTTTTAATGACNACCGACAATCCCTGCCGGACCTGAGATTCGAACCCATGACCTTTGGGTTACAAGTCCGACTCTCTATCCATTAGGCCACGACTGCCCCCCAAACCATCTGGCTGCACAGTTCACCGTACTTATCGGCAATTAGTAATCTGAGTATTGTATGCATAGAGTAGTATGCTAGCATGCAATTCTGAACATATAGTTTTGTTCTGGACTACAGTAGTGGCCAAAAGTGAAAAGTGTTCGGAGGGGATATTTGTTTTTAATGACCCTACAAGTTCAAAATATGAGGAAAATATTTTATATTTTTAAGTATTTTAATATGAGGGATGAACATAGGTAGTTAAAGGTGCAGTATGTAATATTGATAGCTAGTGGTTAAAATGGGTACTGCAGCACAAACTCAAAATATTGGTGAGTTGTTTCCCGCCCCCTACTCCTCAGACTCAACCAGATTGCCAGATTGAGGACACGCAACAGGAACAATTGACATTTAACAGGAGTGCAATTGACAATGGAAGGCGAAGAGACTTAAACACAGTTGATTAATTAATTTATCTGTGTTTTAAAGGTGGTACAGAGGATCTTTTCGTCGACTGAGTTTTTAAAATGAGCGCATGCATAAGAACAACCCCCTCCTTCACAGCTCTTTTCAAGGGAACGCCTCCCAAAACTCGTGCACGGTGTTTACCACCGGCATTCGCTGTGTTATTAAGCCGGGCACACATTTAACGACTAGCTAAAACATTCTGACTGTGCTCAACATACAGCGATTGTTTCCTACTCCTGAAGCAGATTTATATACTTTCACATGGAATTTGAACACCGACTGTAATCGCAGACTGAACGCAACTGGCTCTGACTGGACGCGTTTGAGCGCGATCAGTCATAAGTATCAATTTACATTCATAATCGGGCTTACAATCGTTAAGTGATTCATTATGTCGGACTCACCGCAGGTAACTCATAATCTGCAGTTGTTACTCCTGTATCCTGACAAAAACATTGCATGCGGCGCCTGTGGAGTGTGGAAAGTTACTGGAGCGCGTAGTCGCGCGTCTCTCACATGGAACGTCATGGCAGTGATTGACAAGCCAGAGGGCCAATCGTTTATGCGATGATCGCGTAAACGATTGGCTGATGTTTTTAAGGCCCTACCTCGTGCACAGATGATGTATATTAATAATATTCCTTTCAGTGCACCTAATAAATAGTCTTTTATCAGTTAGTAAAGACAGTTTCAAGTAATATTGCAAAAATGTATAAAACAAAACATCTCTTTAGCACCTTTAATATGCTCCCGCTCATAGAGATTTTTTAGATGGATGCCGAGGCTTTTTAGGTCGGGTAGAATCTGCGATTTCTGACCCAGTTCTTTTATTGCCTTCCATGGCTGCAATTCGCCATGTTTTCCGCCAACTAGCAACCCGGAGTGTTGAAATACTAAATTGGCAGTGGGCAGGATCACACAGACCAAAACAAAAACAGACACTGTGACACGGAATGTACATTTCAAAGTAAAATGACTGGCTGTAGCATTGTTTTCCACAGAAACAATGTAAAACACAGTACTGTATGTGAACTTAGAATGTTTCCTAAATATCTGCATACATATTATGGTATTTTTATGCTTAGTACAGTCAAAAATTTTACTAAATTATTTGGCAAGAAAAAAGACAAAACGGCAAACTACAGCTACAAGTTTTATTTTACTATGCAAAAAAAAAAAAAAAACATTAAAAAAAAAGCTCAAAGGAAAAAGTATTTATTGACTACAACATAATCACTTATTAATAATTTGTTGGTTCTTGCTGGTTTTTGCATGTGCTCATAATGTTTTTGTATGACATCCTCGCCAAAAATTGTCTGCACAATTTGGCATGTTTCATTGCATCTTTAACAAATTTTTTAATAATATTTGAATAAAGGGTGAAGAAGTAAATTTTCCCAAGCTGGACATCACTTTTGGCCACTACTGTATTACTGACAATTTGAGAAATCTGAGATCAGGAAAATAAATAACATCTAGTTTTAGAATTATAGTTACCGGTGCTTAATTTGACAAGTGTGGTTAGTAGCCGTTCTCACTTGTTACTTACAGAGACTTCCTTCTGTGGAGCGTAAAAGGAGAAAAGATGGAGAATGTTTTGGCCACTCCAAAATGGCACATTAAAAGTCATGTGGACCACTTTTATGCTGCTTTTTGTGTCATTTTGGAGTTTCTCCTTTTGTGTTCCACAGAAAAAAAACAGGTTTGGAATGACACGTTCACTATTCCTTTACTTAATTATCCATCCTTGACGTCAGTGTAGTTCACAAGAACAATTTATCATTTATATTTCCAGAGAAATGTGGATTTCTGACTTTGAACTCAATTCCACCGAATCCCACAAAGTGCTGGAACGGAAATAGTCCCGCAGCTTAAATAAGGCTTATTATTCACGGAGCAGAACTGTCACAGTCTTTTGTGTTTTTGAGATCTCACAGCCTTCATTGATTTATCAAAGTGGATGAGACATGTATTGTTGGGTCTAGCACTGGTTTCAGACTTCACTGAATGCCATGCTATAATGACGGCACCAGTAAGAGCGTTGGTGAATTATTTAATGGGTACGATTTCCCAGGGGGCCGTGCAGAGCAACTGTTACCATGGAGGCTGAGCCAGCCATGTACTCGCTGATACACTGTGAAGTTTGCATTTCGGCATTTGAAATATGCAATGTTATTATTATATGATTGTGCATTATTTTCATGCATATTGATATGTAGAGATGCTTTATAATTGCATTTGAACAGTAAAGAGTATGATAAGCTAGTGCTGATTAAAAGTTTTTATATATATAATACAGAACTAGATTTATATTATACATAATTGGTGAAGTTCCATCAATGCCCCAATGCTAAAGTTTTTCCTAGGGTTTTTTTTATTTTATTTTGGAGTTTTGATATCAAAGATTTCAGAAAATTTACATTGCCTTTTACAGTTGTTTTTTATATATATTTCTAATATATATTACAATCTTGGCACAAGTATTTAATGCCCTGCAGTAAATGTTATTTTAGTATCACTGAGATTCTACTATTTATGGAAGCTTGTTTCCACCACTAAATAAAAAAAGGCTTTTTATCTCACTATTCTGACTTTTTTTCTCACAATTGCTAGTTTACATCTCACATTTCTGACTTCTTTTCTCAGAATTGCAATATATAAATTCACAATTGCGAGAAATAAAGTCAGAATTGTGAGTTATTGCGACTATATCACGCAATTATGAGTTTATATCACAATTCTGACTTTATAACTCGCAATTGTGAGTATATATCTCGCAATTCTGACTTTATAACTCGCAATTGTGCTTACATTATGCAATTCTGACTTCATAACATGCAATTGCGACTATATCTCGCAATTCTGACTTTATAACTCGCAATTGTGCTTATATTATGCAATTCTGACTTCATAACATGCAATTGCGACTATATCTCGCAATTCTGACTTTATAACTCGCAATTCTAAATTTATATCACATTTCTGACTTTATAACTCGGAATTGTGTTTATATCTCGCAATTCTGATTTTATAACATGCAATTGTGAGTTTATATCACACAATACTGACTTTATAACTCACAATTGTAAGTTTATATCATAGATAAAAGTCAGAACTGCAGGAAAAAAGTCACAAATATACCTTTTTTATTTTTTATTCAGTGGCGGAAACAAGCTTCCATTATTATTCTTACTTGCTCAAGCCATTAGAGTCGACCTTTAAATCCCTACCTTCAATGTAAGTCTTTGCCTGTTTTATATTGTAAATATATATTAAAATAGCCAAAAATCCTAGGTTATGCAGTAGTAGATGTGATTGATTCTATTTGCATACACACATGTAGTATCAAGAGAGCACTCTTTTTAATTCTAATGAACTCTACATGGCTCTTTCTTACATAGAAAGTGCAGTGTGACCAGCCCAAGGATTGATTTCCGTTTTAAGCATTGACTCACTGTTTGTGATGGGTCCTGCTTCATGCTGAGAAGCAAAGGACCAGAAACTCCAGCATTAAAATATTCATGCTGAAAATGGACTCTAAGCCATGAGCTCAATTAAAGAGCCCCTCTCCATGTGTGCAGTGCTTTAAAATGAGGGCTGTGCTTACTAGTTCTCCACTCTGCCTGTCCGCAGGGAGAGATGAAAGCCGAGAGAGGAGGATGAGATGAGGGAATGAGAGGATGCTCTATATAAGTTCAGTTTTATTTTTATGCTTTTAAATGCATTGAGATCAAGGAGAATGTGAAATGAACTAAACTTTGAGAACAAATGGAGTTTATATGAGGTGGCTGACCTAAACAGTGTCTGTTTATTGATACAGTTTGTGTTTTCTCACATATTTAAAGCTGGAATGCTTGATTTGCTTAATTTTTGTGCACTAGTATCAAAATTCTTGCACAAATGATTATTGTAAAATATCACATCTCTATTAACTTAAATCTTGTTTGCCATTCGCTTTTTTTAGTAAGAATAATTTAAGATGTCATTTTAAGGTCTTATTTTAGTCTGTATTTTTTTAATTTTCTATTCAAAGATCCAAAAAGCTGTAAATTTTTTCCACCACGGTCAAATTATTGGTCATGTTTTCCAGTTCTGATACTGATTAATGGCTATCAAAATGGTTTTAGAAAACTTACATCACCATTTTTTCTTTTTTGTAATGTTCTAGGTGTATTTTTAGTTTATATTACAATCATTATATTGGCATCAGTATTTAATGCATATATTACAATCATTATATTGGCATCAGTATTTAATGCACATTAAAAAANTTTTTTTTAAATATTTATTTTATTTCAAGTAATGATTTTTTTTTAATGGTTTTATTTTTATATTTAGTTAACTATAATAACCCTGCCTTTAGTTCTTAATAAAATGTCTCTATCTTTGCAGACGTGGCTGAAGAACTATGGCTACCTGCTCCCTCATGACATCCGGACTTCGGACCTGCGATCGGAGAAAGCCATGCAGTCAGCGGTCGCTGCCATGCAGCGGTTTTACGGTATTCCAGTGACGGGAGTGCTGGATCAAACCACCATCGAGTTAGTAACAACCTTTTACTGCACAACTTACCTTTCAAAAAATCTATAACATAAGAAATCAGCTGAAGTGCATAAGCTTTACTACTGTGTTTTTGAGCAAACTGTAAGCTTATTTATAATTTTAACTTTGTGCACTAACTGAAGTTTCACTTAAAAAGCTTTTTTGATAAATATGTTTAAATGATATCCACTCACATGAGATAAAAATTGAAGTCAAGAACAATTGAGGTGAGTCACCCCCTCATGGGAGCCGACCAGCCGTGTGTTATGCTTAGATCAAGTTAATGTGCACAAAAACTAAAGGAGACTTACCTCAGACTATGATATTTTTTGAGAACATCAACTTGTTATACTGCGCACCAGTTATACATAAATGTAACGAGTGCTCCAAAGCTGATGGGGGCAACAGAGAGATTAATTGTTATTTAGGAAGACGAATAAAAGCCAGTGAAACATAAACAGGTAATTTCTTAGTGCTTAAAATCGGCATGAAACGGAAGTTGCTATAGTCATTTCTTCCCTATTTTGACGTATATCCGAGTGAAACGGCTTCTTGAACAAGAAAAAAATGTAGCGCAGGACTAGAGCTATTGGTGGATCTCATGTGAGTGACAGGTTGCCCCGCCCTCATGCCAGTAAACACGTCATTAGAGAAGAGATGTTGCTGCAAGAGGGAGGAGAAGTTATTTTGATTAAAGATTATGGAGGCACATAATGCCTAAAATTGATGTACACGGATAAATCATTTATAACAAATACTGCAATATTCCATAAAAAAATAAGAATTTTGACTTCATGGTGACTAAATGTTTCTAAAAAAAAATTTGACCTAATATAAAATTTTTTAATTGCAATATAGTTTATAAAAATATTGAAACAAGAAAATTTGCCCTGTTTGTTTACTTAATGCATTGGTCTTCTTGGTGTTTCATGTTGATTTTAGCCCTGCATTATCTGATGTACGGTAGTATAAAGATATAGATAAACTTACTGTTATAGTATTCTATGACAGCTGTTTGGTGTCCTTTGGTTTGATCACTATCCACATGTTTAAAGGTGGATGAGAAAACCACGGTGTGGGGTTCCAGATCACCCTCACATCAGCCGACGGAGGAGAAATAAACGCTATGCCCTCACAGGTCAGAAATGGAGGGACAAAAAGATCACATACAGGTAAAGTGTGCTGTATATGCAGAGACCGTTTAAATGCAAAGCTTACGTGATGGATGGATGGATGGAAGCGTTCCAAAAACTCCATATGTCCATAAATAACTGCACCTCACATGATTTGATTGTCTTTAATGGTGGCTCATTAGGCATCTTGCTGAAGCCAGCCTGTGGAGTATATTTGTACCCTCATCTTCTATTATTTTAGTGCATATTGCATTCACACATGTGAGTATGTTTTGGACCACATGTCGCTTACACAGTGTTCCAGACAAATTTTGAAAATGCTTCCCTCCAACCTTAAAAATGCTACAAGAAGCTTTTGTTTTTTGCCTGATGGGAGAGCGAGAGAGAAACAAAGAAACAAGGGATGTCGCAGGGCAGGATGGAAGAGGAATAGTTGACGAAAAGCTGGTTTTCTTTGCTATTATCCCCCAAAACCCACTCAACCTATTAATTCATTTATTTTTTAAGTCAGTTTCTGCCTATGCCTGTCTCTGAAACTTAAGGCAGCTACCTTAATATATAATATAAATAATATAATAGAATTAAATTATATTGAATAATATGTGTAAATATATATATATATATATAGTTAATTTTTATACACAAAAAAGGATCAATCTGTTACCTTCAATTCAGATGAACCATTTTAGTAGACAGAAAGCCAACATATTTGCAGATTTTGACTTGAAGCTGTTTCTGATGGTTACATGATGCTGACTCAGTGTATATGAGCTGAACAAAAGGGATTCTGGGACATTTTGTACTTGCGGTGCATTCCTATTGGCATAAACATGAGACCATTTAGATAATTTGCAAACATTTGTTTGCTTTCGTCTGTTTTTAAGCTCTATTAATTTCATTTAGTCGTCTAATGCAGGCTTGAGCTTAGTTTGTAGTCACTGGTTAATCAAATGTGATATTCTCACTTGTGTGTGCCTGCAGTTTTGTGCCAGAGACAAACATCTGCTTTTGCCTTAGGTGTCTGGCCTGGTTTAACTTTTGCCCTATATTCAAGGAATTTTTTATGCAGATTAATTCTTATGTAAGAGCACAGCGCTGTGCACTCGAATGGCATTCGCTTCAGTTTATTGCAGAACTAATTCATATAGAAACAGCATTTCTAATAAAAAAAAAAACACTGGTACACTGATGGCAAAGTGTCATAGGGAAGAAAATAAATATGCAGGCAGTTTTATTTTAGTATTATTTATATTATCTATTATTTATAATTAGCTTTTATTGTTATATTTCTAGTTTTCATTTTAGATTGTTTTACTAATTTTGTTGTGTACTTTTGTCAGTTGTACTAGTTTTTTATTATTTCTAGTCAGCTTTGATTTATTTTTATTTCAGCTAATTTTAGAGCTTCATCTTAAACTTATTTATTTCACTTAGTTGCCAAGGCAATATTTCATTTGTTTTTAATTTTCATTATAACTTTACATTTTATGCATGTGTCAGATGCACATTCGTACTGCACATTTTGCACTATATTTTACCAGTCAAGCTAGTTTAAAATGCACCTTGTTCCATGAAATATTTAATTTTAATGAATTAGTTCATATTAAGTCATGCAATATAATATTAAGCATGCATGATCTTTTTTTTCTGTTCCCTTCCTTTTCTTCCTGTTTCCAGCATACATAATTTCACCCCCAAGGTGGGCGAGAAAGATACCCAGAGAGCCATTCGCCAGGCCTTCGATGTGTGGCAGACAGTGACCCCGCTGACCTTTCAGGAAGTGGCCTATTCTGAGATCAAGAATGAGGGTAAAGAGGCAGACATCATGATCTTCTTTGCCTCTGGTTTCCATGGCGACAGTTCTCCTTTTGATGGAGAGGGAGGTTTTTTAGCTCATGCATATTTTCCCGGTCCCGGAATTGGCGGAGACACACACTTTGACTCTGATGAGCCCTGGACGTTAGGAAACGCCAATCACGACGGTAAGTGTGGCACTATGATGCTAAACTGTCATTTGTTGTTTCATAGCATTTAGTTTTCAATTGTTTATGATTATTGCTATTAGGGCCCCTATATACTTTAAGCAAAATCTGAGCTGGTGTGACGCCATTTTGAGCAAAATCAGGCCAAAACAAAGTTCAGTTGGAGGTTGTTTTGGGAGCTCGAAACAACTTGCCAAAGTGAACTTTCTGGAGAACTTTGCTCTGGGGTGTTTCCCAAAGCCAACTATGGTCGCAAGTTCTGTCGTTAGAGAGTTCAATGGGACTTACGACCATAGTTGACTAACGATACCTTTGGGAAATGCACCCCTGGCTGGTAAACACCTTTGAACTCCCATTGGTCCGTGGTGATTAGATAATTAGTTGGTGTGGCTCTGAGGCTCCACCTTCTTTTAGGTGGAAATCTTCTCCGGTTCATCTGTTCAGTTCTTTGAGGTCAGATGCGAGTAAAATCATGTTTAAAGGGTTAGTTCACCCAAAAATGAAATTTCTGTCATTAATTACTCACCCTCATGTAGTTCCACACCCTTAAGTCTTTCATTCATCTTCGGAACACAAATGAAGATATTTTTCATGAAATCCGAGAGGTTTCTGATCCCCAAGAAGAAGCAACGTAATTACCACATTCAAGGTCCAGAAAAGTTAAAAATAAGTTGTTAAAATAGTCAACATGACTACAGTGGTACAACCTTAATGTTAAGAAGTGACAAGAATACTTTTTTGTGCGCAAAAACAAAACAAAAATAACTTTATTTAACAATTCCTCCTCTTCCCTGTCTTTCTACTACACGGTTGATGTAGTAAACACAGTGCAGCGCTTCCGGGTTCTGCGTCAGAACGGCGACTCATTATTGGCCGGCTCCTGCGTCACATGCATGCATCGTGCTTGCTCATGTGTACAGCATTGGCCAATAATGAGTCTGCGTTCTGACGTAGAACCCAAAGTCCTGAGTTCCTAGGGTAAGTTCCTGTTGTGGAAATGCAGCTATAATCTCTGACATAGTAATATGAGTGTTATATTTTATTTTATTATTTATATTTAATATTTTTTATATTTTATTTTTATTTAATGATGAATTCATGTATTTTATTTATTAGGGGAACGTTAGATTAAACGGGATAGGATGGGATTTCTGCAGCTGTAGATAAATAGATCAGTCAGATGTATTGAGGTGAATCTGTTAGGAGCTTCTGGAGTGGTAAACTGGAGCAGAGAGCTGAGGAGCATCAGTTGAGACCACAGGGGATACATAAAGAAAACACAGAGCATTACGTTCTTTCTTCCATGCCTGCATGCTGCATATTTGCGTCGTTATCTTTGCCTGGGTGCTGCAATGTCAGCAGTTCAAGTACACGCTTTATAGACCACACAATCTGTACCTTGTCCACGTACACAGTACACACAAGCACACATTCACTTCTTTACAGCTCTTTCTCTATACACCACATCAACCCTAGTGGATACAGATCAAAAGTAACCAGTTTACAACAAATAGTAGATGTATTTATCTTCAGCGGCTGATTTAGATTTTATATTCACAATAACACTCACTCCTTTACAGAACACAAAATCTATTTCTTTTCAAAGAGACGGGGAATAAAATAGACAGTTAAATTGGAGAGAGCTTGAGGGTTGATAAAGGAGCAAGGCTTTGGCCAAGAGAACCTCTAAGAAAAGGGAAGCAGTCTGTAAAAAGAAAATGTACAAGACGATTTGTGAGCCATCTGATACTTGTAGCACCAATAGATGCCAACCAACAGATCAGGCTATTTCTGTGATTTGAGTGATATGGTGTCACATCCCTTCTGTGTTTCCAAAGATCGGAACATGTCAGTCTCAACTGAGTCATGTTCTGGTGATGGCTTTTAGGATTCTGGGTACAAACAGCATTTTTCACATGACTACATAAGTTCAAAGATATTACAGCGAAATGTAGACAGGGTAAATTGATGTAAACTCGTATGACAAATAATATATTTTTTCATATATTTTTTAAAATATGTTTACATAAATACAAATAAAGTGGCCAAACTATATTCCTAATATATATTTTTTAATAAATGTACATATAAGACTAAGTTTTAGTCTCGGTATATTGTATAAATTTAAATGAATATTTAAATTTATATTTATTTGCCTCTTGAAGTACTTTACTAACAGCTTGCGCCAGCTCAAACCCTCTTTTGGCATAAAAAAACTACTGTCAGGATTTACTAAAGACACGCAATGAGAAATTAGCAATGAAAAGGCTTATTTTTGTGGCTGACCTTATTGCATATGCATTTTCAGGAGTTTCCCTGTCAGATGCAAAATTGATGGGAGGAGAGCATTTAAATCAGTCATGCTACATGTTTTACTATTTACACATGATTATCATCCGCTTGTTTGCGACTCTACTCAAATTTGTGCTGCTCTTGATGGATTGCTTTGGTCGTTATGGAAATTAACTGGTATGTGCAGTAGATCAGCCACAAACATTTCCACTCCCATCGGTGCTTTCATGGGATTGCAGTCTCTAGCTAATTTGCTCTGTTTAGTAAATCTAGCCCTAAGTATTTGGTCATACATTTTGGCATTTGAAAGTGTAAACAAAATATATTTTCAGTTTTAAAAATTATATTTCATTAAGCCACATTGTTTACAGGAGGGCTGGAGTGGGATTTTAAAGTATTAGATCACTTCAGAACTCAAATTTATTCACCCCCATGTCATCCAAGATGTTTATGTCTTTCTTTCTTCAGTCGAAAAAAATTAAGGTTTTTGAGGAAAATATTACTGGATTTTTCTCCATATAGTGGACTTCAACGTCTACCAACGGGTTGAAGGCCCAAATTGCAGTTTCAGTGCAGCTTCAATGGGCTCTACACGATCCCAGACGAGGAATAAGGATCTTATCTAGTGAAACGATCGGTCATTTTCTAAAAAACCTAAAAATTTATATACTTTTTCACCACAAATGCTCATCTTGCACTAGCTCTGCGATGCGCCACACATTATGTTATCACGCTGGAAAGGTCACGCGTGATGTAGGCGGACGTACCGAGCAAGAGATTACAAAGCGAACATTCAAAGACTAAGTCAAACAACGATGTCGGACGATTTTGAAGTTGGTGGAGAAAATGAGATGGAGTTTTTCGCCATACCGTGGAACTTCCGCCTATGTCACACGTGACCTTTCCAGCATGGTTACGTAATGGCTGGCGCATCGCAGAGCAGTGTAAGATGAGCATTTGTGGTTAAAAAGTATATAAAATTCTATTTTTAAATGGCCGATCGTTTTGCTAGATAAGACCATGGGATCATGTAGAGCCCTTTGAAGCTGCATTGAAACTGCAATTTGGACCTTCAACCCATTGGTAACTGTTGAAGTCCACTATATGGAGAAAAATCCTGGAATGATTTCCTCAAAAACCTTAATTTCTTTTCGACTGAAGAAAGGAAGACATGAACATCTTGGATGACACGGGGGTGAGTAAATTATCAGGAAATATTAATTCTGAAGTGAAATTCTATCACCCCCTCTCACGAAAATGAACTAGAGACTTGCGCTTTCCGCGTCCCGTTTGAAACTGCTTTATTTCGAAGTAGTACTGCCGACCCACCGGGAATTCTCCCGATTCTCCCTATGGCCACTCCGGGCCTGGTTTACAGCATATATTTGAATATATTTTGGCCAGAAATATGTATTGTTTTTGCAATATGCATTCAATTAGCATTCACCCATCAGTTCCTCTCTAAACTAATAATCAATAGGATTGCACCTGGTTTTGAAAGTTGGTTTTCACACTTTTACAGAAAATGATATTGATTATTGACTTAATATGCATATGCAATTTCCCAGGTGCATTATACTGTACCATACAGTGAAAGTGAATGGGGATGGATGCTGTTAAGCTCCAGAAGGGACAAAAAAAGCAGGTATCCCAAGTGTGCTGAACTATGGGTGAACTATTCCTTTAAAGATAGAATGAACACATTTATTCTCTGCTGATTCAGCGTTTAATGAACTTCTATGGGAGCTCTTATTTGGACTGTTTTTAACAAAATGCACATTAAATATGCAGAGATTAAGCTTTGCATTGGTAATTCTCCTGCTTCCATATTCTTGTTCATGCAGGACATGCCATTCTGTTATATTTTTCAGATTTATTCTGATTAGTAATGATTCAAAGATGCATTTGACCTTTAACCTTAACCTTTCAGGCAATGACCTTTTCCTGGTGGCCGTACACGAGTTGGGACATGCATTGGGTCTGGAACATTCCAATGACCCCAGTGCAATCATGGCCCCCTTCTATCAGTACATGGACACGCACAACTTCAAACTGCCTCTAGATGACCTTCAGGGGATCCAGAAAATCTACGGTACAATTGTGATCTCTATTAGCTCTGTTATCAATTTGAAGGGAGTAAGCAAGGATATAGATTATACTTTAAATGCCATGGAAGGCTGACTAAACTTTGTACTTCTGCAGGAATACCCACAGCCATGCTGGAGCCCACTCGACCTCTTCCTACTCTACCTGCACGACGCACACACTCCACCTCTGAGAGAAAACACGACCGGCAGTCTCGCCCCGCTCGCCCACCCTCTGGAGATCGGCCGTTCTCTCCTGGTAATGGAAGACCCAACATCTGCGATGGCAACTTCAACACTGTGGCCTTCTTTCGGAGGGAGATGTTTGTTTTTAAGGTGAATTGCATCAGTGTTCTTTCCATAATAAACCATAATGCAGATCATTTTAGTCAAATTTGGTTGTATGTGATATCAAGAATTGTAATTTTTTTTATACCAGGCAGGTATTAACAAACGATTCAGTATAAGTAAGATGCAGTTGTTTACATGCAATATGTTTTGTTGAAAGTTGGGATACAATATATATGGATTATATCTGGATTTTTATTTAGAGATATTAGGGATTTGTTTATTGATTGCTTTCAGTCAATATTCATTGATTTCAGGCAATATTTAGACAAAATAGTATAGTATTTTAATGAAGGCCATTTATTTTATTGGGCATAATGTAAAATAAATATTGGCTTATACACGTATTGGACATATATTTCATTTTGTTCATCCCTACTTGGAAAAAAAGACTTAACTGAAGATCTAAATTATATAATTGATCCAAATAATCTTTTACTCATCACAGGATCGCTGGTTCTGGCGTTTGCGCAACAACAAAGTTCAGGAAGGCTATCCCATGTTGATAGACCAGTTCTGGAAGGGTCTACCTCCTCGCATCGATGCTGCTTATGAGAGATCAGATGGAAAATTTGTGTTCTTCAAAGGTAAGATTTATTATATTAGTTGTCATGACTTCAATTCGAATAATATTCAAACAATCATTAACAAAACTAATAAGTGATTATCGCTTGATATGATATGTGCAGCCTCAGGCTAGTTTTAAAAGCTCTGATTGTTTCATAACATCTTTTGTAATAACTGTAAATTATGATACCAAATACATCCTGAAGTCTTAATAAAACGTTCTATATTTAAGTACCTGAATATGGCCTAGATAATAAAGTGAAGCCATATCCATTAAACATCTGTTGCCTTTGTATCAGTTTCAGCTCAAATCAACATATTTTGCTCAGACTAATTCGTTTTATGTACCTTTTTAATACAAGCATAGGTACACTGAGTTAAAGGGGAGATTAATGCTGATAGATTGTGGGTTAATCTCAGGAAAGGTCTGCATTTATCCATATTGTTTATCCTCCACTGGGCCTGACAGCCTTAGTGAATCCATTCAGTACTTTATTATTCAGTCTGTTCTCTCAAACGATCTCTCGTCGTTCTCACCCCCTCTCTTTCTCATTAAATTAGTCCGGCGCAGTCTTGCTGCGCAAGGAGAGGTTGGGTAAGATATTTATAGCCCGAGTCTCCTGTTCTGTGATGTTTCATGAGAAAACAAGCTCGCAGGATGCCCTATGGTTATCTCAGAGAATGCACATCGGTATTAATAGATAAAGGGGCGATTAAATAAAGTCAGGCTGGCATTTCAGCATCTTTACACACAATGCAGTTTACTGTGCTGAAATAATGCCGTATTTAAAATAAGCCATTGTCATTTTTTCAATGCAAATGCTGCACATCTCCTTTTTGTGTAGGTTAGGCTCATTATAGGCTGCGGGTAATTTGCAAAATTCAGTGCACAACCACAATTAATGTTGCATGCAACAACAAAAAACATCTGAATAAAAAGATTTAAATACTGAGAAGACATAAAATAGCAAAACAAAAAGACTTTCAGTCTAGTTCACTTTAAAATGAAAATGAGCCCAAGCTTTACTCACCCTCAAGCCATCCTAGGTTTATATGACTTTCTTCTTTCTGATGAACACAATCAGAGTTACATATAAATAAATATCCTGACACACGAGTATGAAGCTCAAGAAAGTGCATCCATTCATCATAAATGTACTCCACACGGCTCCGGGGGGTAAATAAAGGCCTTCTGAGGCGAAGCCATGCGTTTGTGTAAGAAAACATCCATATTTAACAAGTTATAAAGTAAAATATCTAGCTTCCGCCTGACCACCTTCCGTATTCAAGTATAAAACTCTCGCAGTTCAAAATGCTTACGCTACGCCCTGTATTCGAATTACGAAAAAAACTTTTTTTTGGAAGTTGAATACGGAGGCGGTCCTGCAGAATTTTCATTTTAAAGTGAACTAATCCTTTAATAAACATTCTTTGAACACTTAAGAACTATATACAAACAACCACGTACGTACAAATTAAGGGTACATTTACACAACAATCATGTACTAAAAAATGGAAAAAGTAAAAAAATAAATTTTGTGTACAGACAACAACGTTGTCAGAACGATTCCCTTTCACACTTTCAACTAAAAATGTTGTATTACGCTCTCAGGCCAGTAGTTGGCGATATATCAAATAAAGAAACACTACGTGCCTATAGACTGAACACACAATACGCACACGCATAACGTAATTCGCATTTTTGTAGTTAATACGGAGATGATAATGGTATTATTTTCAATCACGTGCACTTTGACACCCGTTTTCAAAAGCTAGCACTTTCAGCTTTCAACATGAGCTTGACAAACTAACAGTGAGCAATATTTTTTTCATTTAAACATTTACAACATAAAAATACAATTGATCATTGTTTGTTCATGTTTGTTCATAGTAACTAAGATTAACACATTCTGTAGAAATTAATTCATGTTAACTAATGTTAACAAATTAAACCTTATTGTAAAGTGTAACCAATGTAATCAAATGATGATCCAGAGTTGGTGAAGATTGGTATAACTGGACATATATCCAAACATGTGGTGTAGATAAGCATATTTTTTGTTATGCAATAACAATTCAATATAACCAATTTATTTTCGACCTCATCTACCATTGCTTCTTGTTTTGACTCTAGGGGATAAATACTGGGTCTTCAAGGAGGTTACAGCAGAGCCCGGTTACCCTCACAGCCTGGTAGAGTTGGGCAACTGTCTGCCCCGCGATGGCATTGACACAGCCTTACGCTGGGAACCCGTTGGCAAAACATACTTCTTCAAGGGTGACCAGTACTGGCGTTACAACGAGGAGAAGCGCACAGCTGACCCAGGCTACCCCAAACCCATCAGCATCTGGAAGGGCATCCCTGATGCACCGCAAGGAGCTTTTGTCAGTCGAGAAGGATGTGAGTCATTGAGGTTCCAATATCCTCTCAATATTTAATGTGGCAATCAGCCATGTGGTCGGCGGGCATTTTATCTGACTGCTGAAGTTGAAGTTGGTTGAGCTTCGGTCTTGAGTGTGTAGTACGGGTCTAATCAGTTGTGCAATGCTTTGTAATCAGTGAAGCTGTCATGGCACTGAAAGCAGATTTAAAAAGCCAATAAATGCACACCTGAAACCGCACATTCAATATTAATGCATTGTTGCTTGGAAACCGTAAACATGAATGATATTACTTGGAGGAAGAATAGTGCATTTAACTATTTATTGAGTGTTGGTTTATTTTTATCATCCTCTGTTGCTGCTATTTTGACACAGTGTTCATCTTATGCAGCATGCTTATGTATTTTATTTATGAGTTGGCACTAGTAATATATGCGCTGAGGTCTTGTGTCGCGCTCATCCTTGTAGAGTAATTGATTAGTGTTTGTTTGGCGCAGTCACTGCAATATTGTGGTGTTGACAGTGAGTGTTTTGGCTCTGACTCATCCTCAGTGGTGATTGGATAGCAGGTCTGGATTGGCACAGGATCTGGATTGGATTGGCCGGGAGAAAAGGCAGACACAACTTTTGGGTATTAAAATTCAGTCACAATCGATGCATAATTAGAAATATAGTAAAATGGCAGCTGTTATGGTAGAGAGCTAATTTAATGGTATCAGATGTCTTTAATGCAGGGAAATAACATCCAAATGATTGGAAATCGTTGGAAGGTACTATGTGAAGAGGGAATGTGGTTTCTTCTTCTTTTAAAGTGGTACTATATAGCTAGGAAATTGTATATATAGCCTTTGATGGCATTCAATATGTATGCCAATATTAATGTATTTGCTCTGAAATTGCTTAAAACTATTAAAACTATTTGTTTCCCCCACCAAACATGGTTGCTAAGAAGCTTGAAAATGCTTAGAAATGAAATACAGTAAATATCTCTGCTGAGCGTGTTATCCACACTAAATAGACAAAAAGGAAAATTGTATTTAAACATTTTTATTTATACGCACCAATATATTAATAAACAGTAATATTTATTTCATATTTATATTTTAAATGTTTTATTAAAAAAATGCATAAATGTGTAAAATTACATTTGACTTTAATAAAAAAAAATTAGCAAATATTTTATAAAACCTTAATAATATTCATAATGTTGGATAATGTTGTACTGCCAACAAAATAATATTGAATATATATACTTAAAATATGGATAAAGTAGACATATGTAAATAATCAGGATCTAAATGACAGTTTAGCACTATAGAAACTACGGCCTTATGTCTCACACGGGACGAAGAGGATTAAGTAAGTACTATAGAAACTAAAATGGGCGACTTTGGATGATGACCAAGATACAGTTGCCCAAATGATATTCTCACTTTTGCTGCGTTGGGTTGATGTCAGTCTGGTCAAATAGTAAATACTCAAGTGTCATTCACTAGAGTCAAGTATTTCTGCTGTGGCTGCATAGAATTGCAAATTTCTCCTTCTTCTCTCTAGAGTATTATCCGGTGAAGGAATGATCATCTTTTCTGTGATCCATGTCATAACCATGTCTCAACATGGAGCCTAGGGCCAGGACTCAAGATGGAGAAGCCAAGAGGGTTATATGGACTATTTGGTTTGCCTGAAGCTCATGATTTTTCTGTCACTCAGATTTTGCAAGAGGGATTTGGCATGTTTTGCTCGGCAAGATCGCGAGTAAGAGTAGGGAAAGTAAGAGAGGAAGGATGAGCACTTCATCAATCACACACTCAGGGGTTGCTGTCTAAAGCCTCTTCACTGTATTTACATTTAGTTTTGGGTCTGCGCACTTTCGTGAGTGTCTCGGATGCATTTGTTTATGTGGCATTGGCAATCAGACTGACAGCTCCCTGAGGGATTGTGTAACACTGGAACAACTTTTTTAAATACTGTGTCATTGAGTGTTCACAAGGACAGCTATTTATGTGATCATGAATATGAATTTGGCTTTCTGAAAAGGGCATCCATCTCTGCCTGCATGTAAATATTTGCTTGTATTAAATGGGTTTCTACCATTGATCTGTTCATCTTTACAACTGTTTATGATTACAACTTTAGCTTGACAATTCATGATTCAAATTCTTTTTGTACAATAACTCATTCTAATCAGTGAATTTCCATTCAGTAAATTCGTAAAACTACATCAATTATTACTTAAATAATTGACTAAATTAATTATAAATAAGCAAACACTCTGGCTCTGTGGCGTTTCAAAACATTTCCAACGTTGTTTGAGCATCTCCACCTGTAGCATTCACTCAACCAATGGCGTGAATTTGTGTTTGTTAACCAATAGTAGATGAGTTCTGGTTATGGATATGTACCAATATCTTATTTTGTTTCTCTCTGATTTTTTTTCTAGTTTATACCTACTTTTACAAGGGAAAGGATTACTGGAAGTTCGATAACCAGAAGTTAACGGTGGAGCCAGGCTACCCCAAATCCATCCTCAAAGACTGGATGGGCTGCGATCAGTCGGAAGTAGAAAAGAACAAGGACCGTCACCTTCCACACGATGATGTCGACATCATGGTCGCCATTAACGACGTACCCAGCACTGTAAACGCAATCGCTGTGGTCATCCCATGCATCCTCTCACTGTGCATTCTGGTCCTTGTATATACAATCTTCCAGTTCAAGAACAAAAACGTCCAACAGCACGTGACCTACTACAAACACCCCGTGCAGGAGTGGGTATGACGGACCGAGGGGCGCGATGGACCCCAAATGTTTGAGAACATAAGTGAGGGCTACTATGCTGAGGTTTGACCAGTGCCTGTTTTCTGAACAACCTTGTCCCAGAATGGGAACAAAAGACGAGGCAAGGGAGTTTCCTCTTCCTTTCCATTTGAGACAGAACTTTACAACAAATATCGCAATTTTTTAGCATGAGCCCAACGGACAAAACTTCTGGGGATTGAACATGTGAAGTTATGCCCTGGCCTTACGCTAACCAGGTGAAGTCTTGACGGTTGAGAAACCAACACTCCAGCTTTGACCGAGACCATCACTTTCTCTTCTCCAGGAGAGCAAGAAGAACCGCAGATTTGCGAAACGCCAGCAAATCCTTGTCTCGTTCTCAACATAAACTTGTACATGAATTTCAAGTATTATCAAAGAAATTAAATGAGCAAAATGACAAAAAATGACTTGAAAACAATGTAGGTAGAAAGGCCATAGAAAAGAATACCAAGGAATTCTTGCAGTCTTTTTCATTTATGGGGTAAAAGGTTCACCCCTAGCACTCCTCGAAGACCGCAACATGTTTTTTAAGGGAGGTTAGGTGGCATTTTCAAATGAATTAGCTTCATAACATCGATCTGAATGTTTGTTTGCATTTTTTTTTCCTTTCCTCAGCTGCCTACCCATTTCCACAGAGTAGGAAGAACGATTTAGAATAACTAGGGCAGTCTTAACACCTCCTCCCACTTGCTACTGTACTTTTCTATTCCTTTTCTTCTTTTGCTGTATTTATCAGTCGGCAACAAAAGAGGTTTTCTTTTCGATCAGACAGCACTTGCATTATGTCTTTATAAGAGAGTAATTTTGTGTCATAACAGGCACGGTTTGGTTGTTTTGGATTAGGCCTGATCTCTTGCAATCTCTATATTATATTTCGCTTTTATTTGTCATGTTTCCCACCATCTTGTACCGTGTTACCATTTCACCAAGTGTAATATTTGAAACACTGGTGCCAGGCAGGAACAAGAAACAATGAACAGATCTAAAATGAAATAGCTTTGTTCCCATTGCCTACAGGAGATGATCTCTCAACGGTTCATCTGTCCTCTTCGAATGAACGTAATATGCTGTATGTCTTGCATTGAAGTGACTTCAATTTCATGTGTTCGGTGTGGATTGTCTAACACTTAGCTCAAAAATGTCTGTCGGGTGCTTTTATTGGTTCGACTGTGCTATTTAACAGTGAAGTGTGTCTGACTGTACCATATTAACACATCATTTCGTGCTCATCTGCTGTGGGATTGGATATGACACATTGCACATCGGAAGGAGCTGAGATGTAATTGATGTTTTCAGAATTTCAAATGAAACTTTTTGGATTAACCTGACATAGCTTCGGGCGTATATATATTAAAGGTTTGTAGCATCTTAATCACAATGTTAAGATGGTAGATTCGGTGAGACTCCCTATAAGGCTTCACTTAGCACATGGTTTATCATTTGATATTGGGGTTTTGCTGATATTTTTGCCTTAACACATTTAGGTGGCATGTAATGAAATCCATTTTATTTTTCTCTGTGGAAAGAGCATTTTTAGCTACAAAAAAAGCCACTTTTTGTTTATTCCGCAGAGAATCGTGTACATATTGTATTCACAGTTCAATGGAGCATGAATCTGCAACAGAAACTACCTGGCATCTACTTTTAGGTTTCTAATGTGTCTCCACCAATGGTTTGAGCATCTATTCAAGCTTTACCATATTTTTACACTGAGCTGGCTTCATTGGCATGGAGTTTGTGACATTACGTCACTTTTGTAGTTGCCATATATGCATCTACCCAAACGATCGACCACTTGGAGATCATCTACTTTGTAATACATTTCAACCAACATGAATGTTTTCTGAATAGTCCTGCTGTCTGTTGAAGGTTTTGTGGGTATGAGAAAATTTGTTTGTCTTCCAAAGTAAAATTTCACCCTCTTTGGTGTGGTCTTTAAAGCTTTTGGGCCTTCTTTAAAGTGGAAACATCATGTAACCACTGATTTGAAAGACAAAATAGTGCAAACTGTTAGTGCAACGCAAATATGTGCATAAAGAAAATGTTTGAGAATGAAATGATTCAAGATGGTCATATGCTGTGCGATTTTAGTCTGTTGTATCATCATTGTACCTTGATACATGATACCGTGGTACTTTTTTGTTAGAAGAATGCTTGGTCTAATGATTGACTATGGAATGTTTTAGAACATGGTGGAAAAAATGTATTTTTAGCATAGTGTTTTGGTCGAATTAGCTCAATGCAGTAGTACTCTGGAGGGGCTACGTGACTGTACCCCTTTAAGACATTGTGCCTTGTCTTTAAGTCCGCTATGGCACGCTGAACACTGCTCATTTACATTGATTTCCACCTCACTATTTCAACAGTGGATACATGAACGCATCGCTTGATATATTATTCAATGCCTTTACTAAGTGAAAACAATGCACATTTTTGTTGCCCTCCTTCTTGTATATCATTTTTTGGATCTGTTGTGCGAGCAGCTTGATCGTGGGTAGAGAAGTGGCATGAAACTAGAGCAGATTTTACATGTTTGTGCCCACTTGGGAAAGACGCAACATTATTGTCTCTCAGACAAGCATTTTTATTAGTCAGCTCTGAATCTAGGGCACCTGTTCGCAACAACAAGCAATGTGGCCGTGAAGTGATTTAATGTATCGGGTACAGGAAGTACTGGGTGGTATTTTTAATGGAACACACTGTGCATCACCAATTGTCTTCCTCAACTACAAATCTGTCCGATGAGCTGGTGTTGGTAAAAGAGGCAGCAAAACCACTTACTCTAATAAGCCATGGACTGAATTTGACAATGTGGCACAATAGTGTGTTCCATACTTAAGAGGTTTAATGTATTTATGTATGACTGACATCTTACATAGCAGTTCAAATGCTCAGAGTTTTAAAGTATGTTCTTTATCAATATTAGGATGTCTTATGACGGAAGAAACCTCTTGTGGCAAGGCTGCTTAAGTACTCTGAGTAGATTAGGATCAAAATGTCAAATTCCAATTTATTTACAGAATAATGGGTAAACTCTAGAGGTATTTACACATGGTCACATCATGCATCTTGATCATTCGTATTGCAATCCACAGAAATGTCTTTCTATGAATCTATTTCTGAACTATATGCAAACCCAATATTGTTTACTTCCATGAGTTTCTGTACAATCTGTTTGCCCGATTTGGCAATTAACATCTGAGTTTTGTGTGCATTCCCAAAGGTCTGCCACAATTCCATTTGGGATTACTAACATTTACAGATGTAACCTGAAAACCAGATGCATTTTCACTTGCGTCGCATCTTCTACGCCATTCAAAACATCTCCAGAATTTTGGTCTCAAAGGCCTTTTGGAGGGCATTTAACACTTTTCATGCATTAATAAAAAAGCATGACATGACCAAGTTTCTCAGAATAAGGTCTGATATGTTTATCTTCTAATCTGCACTACTATCACTTAAGGATTTGATTGTGGGAAAAAAAAACAGGACATTTGAGTTAGGAACCATGCCATTTAATGAGGAATTCTGAAGCTAACAGAGCACTGCGCAAGCCAGTATTATGTGTATATATTAACACATTGAACATATAGCAGTCAGAAGTGAAATGTTTAAAAGAACTAAAGTGTATTTATCAAAGGTGGATATCTTTAGAAATGTTTGTTGTACGGTCACGTGAAAGGTTTGTAAAGATAGAGGCTTATCATATGAAAAGCTATTTATTTATCATTAAAGGAGACATAAGGGTATTCTACACAGTTTAATTTGAAATCAAGGTGAAGCCATGCCTATAACCACATTAGTTGCACAGAAAAATAAAAAAAATAAATAAAAAATACAGAACTGTACAGGGAGATACGCAAATAGGAATTCTCTGGTAATTTGCCTCTTTTTAATGGGTATGATCGTGGCTTTGGACAACAGTCACTTTAAACCCGAGCTGCTGTTGCCTTTTGTTTTTTATGGTCCTTTTATGAGACTAACAATAGGACAAACATATCAGAGGTAGTCAATGAACCAACTGTATTTACGCTTTTTAATTACAGAGGGTTAATTTTAATGGAGGTTTTATCAGAGATAGCTTTAACGTTTTTGTTTCGGTTGTTTTTTATTATTCTTTTTCTTGACTGACCATGGGGAAATTTACTGTATTAGTGTATATAACTGGTTCTTTTTTCCCTTTGACAAGAATTTAAGAGTGAACGTCTCACTCTCTGGTTTAAATAAATTCAGATTCTGTCCTTGAAATTTTGATATTTTCTGATTTACAGGTCAAATTTCGCTGTCTGCTCAGCTTCGTCCAGGTTTTAAATGGTCATGTAAATACAAAGATTTACTGAAACTTTTCAGACCTTTTGTATTTTTCTTTCACTCTGATGGTAGCCTATGATTTCACATTGTCATGCATAATGTTGATTATTAAGAATGAGAGTGATCTTAAACTGGTTGCTTTACTAATATTAGATATGATTTAAGTTTTATTTCTTAAATCCTGTTTTTAATTCTTTGAACAATGAGTCATTTTTATTTACGGTTTTCAGTCTACAGTTTTACACTGTGTATCTAATATCACCATGTTCAAAGAAATGTCAATAAAATAAAATTACATAAATGTCAAGTGTTTGGTGCTTTCTGAATGGATGCTTTACAATGAAATTCATTATATTTGTACAATGCATATTTCATTAGTGCAAGTTGATATCAACTACATAATACACGCTTTTTAACACAAAGCAATCGGTACATAAGTGCACAGCTGTAGAGAAGGACAGGTTGTGTTTGTAAATACAAACATGATCCAAAACTTTATCTTTGATGTCTTCAAGCACATTGCATGACATATTGCATGGCATCAAACCCATTTAAACAGCACTGCAACTCCATGTCTTCTGTTGTCCCACACTGAATTTGGCAATATAGTCGGTCTCTGGTCTTTAGTACCAGTTGGTGCAGGATATCATGAAGCTCATGTCGTCTACCTTTCTGGTGCCCATTCGGCATTGGGGCAGGTCAGTGTCTGGATCCTGGGGCTCAGGACCAGCATCAGTTTGGACACTGGACGAAGATGCTTCGCCTTGGAATGGCAGATTGCCTGTATTCCTCTGTCGCTGGTCAGCAGCTGAACTGGTACTTTGATCCGACCCCATTTCTTTAATAAAATACATTAGATTTAGATTAGCTTACATATTTTGCATTCACAGTTGCAAATATATATATTATTGATTATTATGATATATTGCAAATACATTCTAATCAGTATAACACGTTCTACAGTATCAATCCAATACAATAAAAAATTAATTTATACCATAATACTGTAATATTACCATATTCATGTACTCTAATTGTACTTATTGATCTAAATGAAAACATGGTATTATCATTGTTTATTTTTCAGTTATCATTCCTGAATTCATAAGCAAGATTTTTATGATAATTGTCAGTACTGCCTCACAAAACAGAGGATTCATTTTGAGGCAAGAACCTCAAAAGAGAGACATCATCTCTAACAGGACAGCAATGTATTGAAGACACTGCGCTGCAAGCACCTAGGGAGTGTTTGTCACCGTGACTGAGACAAAAACAGATCAATAGTGTGTTAACGAGCCGAGGCACGGCAAAACTTTACCCCACGCCGTCTGAAACCACTGGAATCTTGCGTTTTCACAGCTCCGATTAGCTCGCGATGTTTCCAGGCAGAAAACGCGGGGTGGACGTCGAGGGTCACGGGCGCGCGCTGCTGCAGTGACGTTTCGCAGGTGGCCAGCTAATGGAAGTGTCAACAAAAACGACGTCACACTGAAACTCAATAGTGATTGGCTTACAAATCCACTGTGCCAGGAGAGGTGTGTCCTGTTGCTATGCAGGTTTGTGGTGGATGACAAAAACAACACGGCTCGCCAGTCTAAGCCATTTGGAAAACAACAAGTTATAGAAATGTAAATGTGATAATTTAAATATATTTATTTAATTCATTAATTCAGCATAATATTTTTATTATTATTATTATGCTATTAAATGAAATATAGGAAAAGTGACTTGTTAAAGCCATCTTGTATTTGTTTTTCTTTTTTTTTTGTTAATGTAATTAATTCCTTATTTTAAAATATTTATTTTCAATTTATTTTGATCATATATTGTATAATGTTATTATATAATTATTATAAAAGAAAAAATACACATACTACACAATACCAACAATTTAAAAAGCAAATCAAATTCATTTATTTTACATTTTAATTCATTAATTATAGGTATTATATGCGATTCTTATGGCTTTATTAATTTTATTATCTTCTTTTCGTTTGTGTATTGCATTATTATTATTATTTTATTATTATTATTAAAAATAAGACCTCACAACCTATCAAATCGAATCATCTTAATAGTCTGTACATTGGGATATAAATGCTGTGTCTAATTCAATACAAAAAGCCTTTTTATATTACAAATATAAATCCTTTGTTGTTCAAGGAATAAGGATCTAACTTGAGAATAAAAACAAAGGCAGCAGTGTTTCTCATGATAACATGGGCTGTCACGTACCGTAACGCGTTGACGTCACGTCAGCACGTCAGAGCGTCAGGGAAGTGAAGTGAACACGTGGTTTAGAGCTTTCCACGTTTCTCCACAGAGTTACAATCGGTAAATATGAGATTACTGTTGCAATTGTCATGAATTTTACTGTAGAATCATTACATTTAGGATGTAATATGTAATGTTAACCTGCGTTGACATTTGAGGTCACATAATTGGTAGCGTTTAATGCCCGGAGAAGTTGAAATAACTAAATTTAGCCGACTGCTAACTACCTCGACTAGTGCTGTTTTAATTAAAGTTACGTACAACGTGTTTAACCTGCAGGTTTTGCTGAGAATTACTTTGTTTAATATTGTTGCCTCAGAGACCTATATGCTTAAAGTTTGGTTTAAAAAAAATCTTTCTCTCTATAAAAAAAGCTTTATCCCTCTGATGAGCCTAAAATAGCCTTGTGCTGTTTAGAAATATGATTATTCATTATAACAATTTTCTGTTGATATATGAAATATGTTTATGTTTCTATTATAGATCAAAAACTCGTTGTAGAGAAATACAATGAAAGAAAGAAATCCAAATAAACATCTGGCATGTGTAGAACTTCCCAATGTCAACTTACAATACAATCTTAGTTGTGTGTGTCAACTAATTTATATATTACTGTATATGTTACAGATGTTTGATTTATAATCATGTTTTTGGAGTTTTCAGTAATATTTAGGATGTGATAATAAGAAAATTAATAAGAATTATTCTTATTATCTCAATATAAATGTTGTTTCTCATCAGTTTCAGACAGCTTTGATCAGTTCTATAGCAGAAGAATGGCAGTCCGTGCGTCATTTGAAAAGAATAATGAGATTGGATGCTTCGCCAAGCTCACAAATACATATTGCTTGGTAGCGATTGGCGGTTCAGAAAACTTTTACAGGTAAGTACTGATTATCTCAACATGGCCAAACATCTGCCCTTACTATATACAGCTCTGGGGGGAAAAATTAAGAGACCACTGAAAAATTTGCTGTTTTTTAGTAAAATGCACATTTTTGTTCTATTCTATAAACATTTCTTACAAATTTTAAATAAAAATGATGTCATTTAGAGCATTTATTTGCAGAAAATGATAACTGGGGTGGGTGTGAGAGACTGTGGGTTGTAGGCCTCTCCAGGCCTCTGTCTAATCAATAGAGGACCAGGTGTTGGGCAAAGCTGAAAACTGGACTCATCAGAGAAGATCAGAATCAGGCAGATCTGTCTTTGTGAAAGACGCTCGACTCAACAGTGCAATACGATTCCCACAGGACAATGCTCCGTGCCACACAGCCAGACCGATCAAGGTGTGGATGGAGGACCACTAGATCAAGACCAGCCCAATCTCCAGACCTGAACCCTAGTGAAAACCTCTGAAATGTGATCAAGAGGAAGATGGAAGGTCACCAGCCATTAAATAAAGCCAAACTGCTTGATTTTTTGCAGCAGGAGTGGCATAAAGTCACCCAACAGCAATGTGAAAGACTGATAGGGAGCATGTCAAGACACATGAAAGCTGTGATTGGAAATAAGGGTTATTCAAGCAAATATTGATTTCTGAACTCTTCCTAAGTTAAAACATTAGTGTCTTGTTGTTTAAAAATAAATATAAACTTGTTTTCTTTACAATATTCAAGGTCTGAAAACATGGAATCTTTTTGATTGTTGTGACCAGTAGTCATTTTCTGCAAATAAATGCTCTAAATGACGCTTTTACTTGACATTTGGAAGAAATGTTGTTAGTAGTTTGTAGACAAAAATGTTAATTTGACTTAAACATACATATAAATGGTAAAATCAGAGAAACTGCTCGTTTCGCAATGGTCTCTTAATTTTCTTTTCGAAATGCTTTTTGTTTTTTCCCCACAGTGTCTTTGAAGGTGAACTGTCAGAAACAATACCTGTTGTTCATGCTTCTATAGCAGGATGTCGAATCATTGGCAGAATGTGTGTGGGTAAGAGCATTTATCTAATCCAATTTATTTTATGTTTGCATACATTTGTGCAGGATTAACACCGTTTATTTTGTTGATTAAAATACAAGAGCATTTCAGTAAATAATGTAACCTTTGTAAATATCAAGCTAGGTCAGATTAGGTCTTGCTACTTTTTTCTGTCCTCATACTTGATGTATAATAGATGTTGCGTGTGTCTGTCTGGGGATCCAGGAAATCGTCATGGTCTCTTGGTGCCTAACAACACAACAGATCAAGAGTTACAGCACATCAGGAACAGCCTGCCAGAATCCGTGCGGATTCAGAGAGTAGAAGAGCGTCTTTCTGCGCTGGGGAACGTCATCGCTTGTAACGACTATGTTGCTCTTGTTCATCCTGACCTTGACAGAGTAAGAACATCCCTAATGGAAGACTGTTCTCCAAACTGTAAATGGTCTTAATGGGTCTTAATCTAAATGATTTCTCAACACTTTATATTTCTCTAAAAAGCCTGTAAAATGTGCTCCGCGAAACAATCAGACAGTTTTGGTTTGCATGTTTTTTGTATTAACTTTAGGGCATTATTGTCCTCAGGAAACAGAAGAGATTCTTGCAGACACTCTAAAGGTGGAAGTGTTCCGGCAGACGATTGCAGAGCAGGTGCTTGTGGGTAGTTACTGCACCTTCAGTAACCAGGGAGGCCTCGTCCACCCCAAAACCTCCATAGAAGATCAAGATGAACTCTCATCACTCCTGCAAGTGCCTTTAGTGGTGAGTGACTGTTCTGTCATATCTGAGAATCAGTTGAAGAGCAAAAATCATATTGTCTTGATGAAATTATACTGCACAGCTGTTATATATTATACTCAAAATATATATACAAAAGTATGGGGTCGATAAGAATATTTAACAAAGATGCATTAAATTGATCAAAAGTTACAAAATATTTATATTTCAAACAAAGGCTGTTCTTTTGAATTTTCCATTCACACAGAACCACGGTTTTCACAACAATATGAAGCAGCACAATTGTTTTCAACATTAAAGGGGACCTATTATGCAAATTCACTGATGTGTGTCCACAGTGTGAGAGAACAACCAGCCTATGGTAAAAGTCCACTCACTCATTTTCACTCATTTTATAGTTCCCATAATTCAAATGAGCTGACTCAGATTCCCCCCTACGCTGACGTCATTGTAGGGAGAAGCCCCACCCATAGTCAGAGGTGATCTGCCCTATTGGCATAGACACAGCCCTGAGTGAGATGCACAAAGTCTGCCATTTCTGTATCCTCGCTGTAGCAGCTAGAGTTGTACAAAGTGCCAAAGAGGCGTTGCCAAAGAAGTGTTGTATTTTAGGATGTACAAATGCACATAAGAGTCTCCATAGACTCCTGCCATCTGAGTCACTGAGGAGATCGTGGTTAAATTTCATTTTCGGAGGAAAGAAAATCAGTAAAGTCTTATACATTTGCACTTACACTTATACCAATCATTTTGCGCCGGACTGCTTTACAAACGAGGGTATTTTCACAGAGGTTGATTCTGAAATATATAAGGCTGAACACCACTACTGACAGTTTCTGACATTTTCAGTGTGAGATTGTCCTGTTTTGTTGATGCCCATATGCCGAAGCATGAGCTCTTGAAGCTCCTCCCTCTTCTTGAAATGATCTGTGGGGTATTTTGAGCTAAAACTTCACATAGACACTCTTGGGACATCAGAGACTTATTTTACATGTGAAAAGGGGCATAAAAAGGTCCCCTTTAATAATAATAAGAAATGTGTCTTGAGCAGCAAATCAACCTATTAGAATGATTTCTAAAGGATCATGTGACACTGAAGACTGGAGTAGTGATGCTGAAAATTCAAATTACGTAAAATGTATTAAAATAGAAAAGTTAAAATTGTAATGTTTCACAATATTACTGTTTTTATTGTATTTTTGATCAAATAAATGTATCCTTGGCAAGCAAAAGAGACTTCTTTCAAAAACATTTAAAAAAAAAATCTTACCGACCCCAAACTTTTGAACAGTAGTGTAATTAATGGTGTTTGCTAAGACAAGCATCAGTATTATTTCTTATACTTAGTGTTTGTATATCAGTGTTTGTCTATAAATGTATGTGGAATTACTTAATTTTTGTAGACTAATAAGGACACAATTATTCACTATATCATCAAACCCTAGACTGAAGTGGCTGTTGTGTTTTGGTGGAAACCCACATGTATGTTTGCAAGAAACTTATCAATTATCCAGCATCAGTGTAAAGGAACTAAACGTGTTGCTTCCTGTCTGAAGGCTGGAACGATCAATCGTGGTAGTGAGGTGATCGCTGCTGGTATGGTGGTGAACGACTGGTGTGCTTTCTGTGGACTGGACACCACGAGCACTGAGCTGTCCGTCATCGAGAGCGTCTTCAGACTGAGCGAAACGCAGCCCAGCGCCATCGCAACTACTATGAGAGACTCACTCATCGACAGGTATGTGATGACAACTTCATATGAGACATCTCAGTCCAGAGGGCAGTACATATAGTATATTTAAGTAAAAATATTTATAAACCGAGGTGATTTTAAGCTAAAGACTAATATCTCAAAGTTCGATCTTGTTTCAAGGCAGACTAAACCTTGTTATTTCTTCTTTTCCAGTCTCACTTAAAACTGAAATGGTTTGGAAGTCTTTGGATATTTGCAGGAAGATGCCTGAATGGACCTGGAAATCAATATGAGATGGTTTGAAGGCTGATTATGTCTCCCTTCAGTGAGAAACGCACTCTTACCTTCATGCCATGAGGAAACGTGTTGTCATTGTAATATTCATGTATGAACTGCCTGTCACACCCTTTTTGTAAAATACCAAGATAAAAAAAAACCTTGTTGATCAGCTGCTTTTATCTAAATCAATCACTTCACAGACTAAATAAAAATAAAAATAAGATCACGTTCTTTAAATGGTGACAAATGTAGAATTTGGTTCCTTGCAGCATCAATAAACCTGTGTATGATCAACAGACTGGTTTAAGTAAAAATCATTTAACTTCCACAGTAGGTCTTATTAGTGATTTTTATGTGGTAATGCTTACGCAGTTTGATGAACAATAAAACAAATGGAATGCAGCAAATTATGAACTCATAGTAAAACAAATGACAAGTTTAAAGGAGTCATGAACTGCATTGTTTTAAAATGTTTCCTGGGTGCACTTATAATGTTAGTATGATTTTTTTACATTAAAAAAATCTATTCAGAAATAAAAGGCATTTTTCCTACACTGTTACAAAAACCACAAACTGACACAAAAAAGCAATCAAACTGCCCAACTAAGAGAAATACTGATCACCACAATGATAATCAAATATTTTCAATAAAACAACTAAACCTGTTGATTCTCAAAAAGAACAGTAGACAAATGACAGAAATAAAGTCAGTCTTGTTAGTGATGAGAGATGTAATGTCTTTTCAGTTAATTTTATCTGAGGCAGTGGCTGAAGTCAGTTGCAGTTCTTGTGTTTCTCTTTGCTTCAGTGAATATGCTTATCATCAGGGGCCTCATGTATCAAATTTTCCGTAGATTTTGTACTAAAAATGTGCGTATGTGAAGTGAAGTGAAGTGAAGTGAAGTGAAGTGACATGTGGCCAAGTATGGTGACCCATACTCGGAATTTGTGCTCTGCATTTAACCCATCCAAGTGCGCACACACACAGCAGTGAACACACACACACTGTGAACACACACCCGGAGCAGTGGGCAGCCATTGCTGCGGCGCCCGGGGAGCAGTTGGGGGTACGGTGCCTTGCTCAAGGGTCTCACCTCAGTCGTGGTATTGAGGGTGGGGAGAGCGCTGGACATTCACTCCCCTCACCGACAATCCCTGCCGGACCTGAGGTTCGAACCCATGACCTTTGGGTTACAAGTCCGACTCTCTATCCATTAGGCCACGACTGCCCCAGTATGTATGCATAAAAGCCAGATTTTCCGTACGCACAAACGTTTTCATATTTATAAAACCATGCGCACACCAGAACCTGCGCAAAATTATCTTTATAAAAACCAGTCGGCAGAAGATTGTGCGTACATGAATCTCCACCCTGTCTCCTCCCCGAAATCACCATATATGGAGCTTACAACGCCTAGTTTAACTATGCATTACGTCATCTGCATATCATTTCCATGCATATTCCCATCCACGTGACACCGTGTTTAACAGTACAAAACATTAGGAAAATATGACAATAAATGCCATTACATTACGTTGCTAAAAATCACTCGCTCTCCTTGTCTTATTTTAGAAAAAAAAATGTGTGTGTGTATATATATATATATATAAAATAATGTTCTTTCAGT
>RJVU01057296.1:20959-39490 GCA_003731715.1 Anabarilius grahami
CAGGCCCGGTTCTAGGATTGCGTGACTGGGGGGGCATTTTGAAAACTTGGTGGGGCAGCATAATATGATTTATGATTCATATGATCTCCCCACCCCCTTTTTACTACTAAACAGTTTCCTCCATTTTTCAGATTTTTTCTGATTAATAACAGCTTCAGATTTAATATTAATCACAAAAGTAGTTTCTGTGATTCTGAAATTGAAACAGTACATTTGTTTTTTGACTGTTTAGATAGGCTAGTACAACTGTTTAATTAGACCGTTTAGAGACTTTTGGTCTAACATACAAATGGCTTAAAATTACAATTAATTTGATTTCTTCATTTTCTAAAAATGACATAACTTTTGGTATAATAACGGAAGATGTACACATTCAATTTCTACTGAACAATATTTTCATTTGGGAAAACGTTCATGTTCATGTTATATTAATTTACTGTAAGTTCGTTAAAACAAAGCCATTGTTTTCTGTTTTTCAGAAAGAATTTTGGATTTACTCTAAATCTTTAAGAATGGTAAAATTTAAAAGTGGAAGAAGACAACCCACTTTTATTTAAAAGTGGACTAATCCTTTAAGTATATGTAAACTTTTGAACTGCTTAATTTGTATAAAGACAGGTATTATATATTGTGGACTACATGTAAACATCTCATAATAATAAATTTTTGTTGCAGAGCTAAATAATTTTTTTTTTTATCTCACTTATTTATTTATTTTTTAAATTATTGATATTTTGCAGATTCTAAAAGGTGTTATCACATCAAATAATAGGTTACTATTCGACAAATAGCGCAATATGCTGATAGAATATTTTAGAGCTGAACATAACTGAGCAAAACTATTTTATATTTTACTAGAATAGTTACATCTATTTTTTTTTTAAAGTTTTTAATAAATTCATTTTCGAGAGTTTTCGTGACTTGGAAAACACATATTTAAAATTCCAAGCTAAATTTCCAAGTGTTTCATGATCGTGTATCAATGTATTAACGGTGTGTGCGCGTTTAAATAGAGACTAGCGCATTTATAAAGGAGCTGCATATCTGCTCATGTGATCGTCAATGGCTGTCTTGAGAAGTGATCAGATAAGGTGTGCAAAAGTCTCGGAAAACTGCTTAGGAAAAGGATGTGGATGAAGACATGAATGCTTTTTACAAGTTGAAATCTTGTAATTATGGCAATTCTAGCTTGGTGTGAGCACCTGAAGTGCTGAGCGTGTCTGTAAGGGAGAACTGTAAAAGGATGCGCGCCAGAAAAATACAACCGCACAATGTTTCTAGTAATTCGCGTATGTAACTAATTTAGTGTTGATATATTTTTTACATTTTGTGTGCTATCACAAAAAAACAAGTATCCTGGCGATGTTGGAGGGGCACAAGAGAAATCTGGGGGGGCATTGCGCTCTGCATTTAACCCATCCAAGAGCACACACACAGCAGTGAACACACACACCGTGAACACACACCCGGAGCAGTGGGCAGCCATTGCTGCGGCGCCCGGGGAGCAGTTGGGGGTACGGTGCCTTGCTCAAGGGTCTCACCTCAGTCATGGTATTGAAGGTGGGGAGAGTGCTGGACATTCACTCCCCTCACCGACAATCCCTGCCGGACCTGAGACTCGAACCCATGACCTTTGGGTTACAAGTCCGACTCTCTATCCATTAGGCCACGACTTAGCTATTAGTAAAATATTCACGTTTATTAATTAATTCTAGTCTAGCTAGTGTGCTTGAGTTGTTATCTTATTTCTCTTTGACAAATCAGCAGACACTTTCCTCTCAGCTGTCCACAGATGCTTCAATTATTTTGCAGAGCTTCTGTAGAAAACCACATCAAATTCCTTGTGTGTTTGTGCACACCTGGCGAATAAAGCACATTCTGATTCTGATTCTGAAATACAGCACTGAAGGAAGAGCTGCAGCTGACTTGATTCTGCGAGGCAGAAAAGGACAGAAAAGGTGTTTTACCAACACTTACAATAAAATATATCATATTTGTTAAAGTGTAAATTTCACTCCTGTTGTTCATGTTTAAGTGTAGAAATCTACAATTGACTTTGTCATATTATAATGTAATTTCTCTCTCACTATATATGTATATGACTGTTTAGGCCAGGTGGTAAATGCTGCTATTCTTCTCTAATACCGTTGCTCTTCAAAGAACACGGTCATCAATCAGGTAACTTGCACACTGAAAATCTTTTGTTTTTAATACCATTCAGTTACACAAGTTATCTTGTATTTTATTCAGCTACTGAAACGACAAGAAAGCACTTTTACTTGTTTTTATTTTTTCCATTATTATTGATGTCTAACTAACAAAATTGTTTTGTATTATCATTAAATTGTACTATGACATCTCATGTTGCATCATTCTAACCTGTGCTTAAACAGTGAGAACTGTAATGTATTTATAAAAAAAAAAAAATTTGTATTTGTTTGGTCACAGGATCCTCCATTCCCAGCTCCAACCAGTCATCTGAAGGACTGCGGCGATGGGAACCCTTGGAACCACAAGTGGCAGTTTCCATCGGATGAGAAAGGACATGGTAGAGGATGATAAACCCCTATTGATATCTCACTGATGTTAGCCTGCTGCACTGACTGTATTACACACACATAGAGTTTTGTGCTCAAAAGTTTACATCACATTGCAGAATCTGAAAAATCTTAGAGTTAGTTCACCCAAAAATGAAATTTCTGTCATTAATTACTTATCCTCATGTCGTTCCACACCCGTAAGACCTTCGTTAATCTTCAGAACACAAATTACGATATTTTTGATGAAATCCGATGGCTCAGTGAGGCCTTTATAGGGAGCAATGACATTTCCTCTCTCAAGATCCATTAATGTACTAAAAACATATTTAAATCAGTTCATGTGAGTACAGTGGTTCAATATTAATATTATAAAGCAACAAGAATATTTTTAGTGCGCCAAAAAAAACTAAATATCAACTTGTATAGCGATGGCCGATTTCAAAACACTGCTTCAGAAAGCATCGGAGCGTTATGAATCTTTTGTGTTGAATCAGCTGTTTGGAGCGCCAAAGTCACGTGATTTCAGCAGTTTGGCAAATTTGACCCGCGATCCGATTCATGATTTTGAAATCGGCCATCACTAAATAAGTCTTTATTTTGTTTTTTTGTCGCACCAAAAATATTCTTGTCACTTTATAATATTAATGTTGAACCACTGTACTCACATGAACTGATTTAAATATGTTTTTAGTACATTAATGGATCTTGAGAGAGGAAATGTCATTGCTCCCTATGAAGGCCTCACTGAACCATCGGATTTCAACTAAAATATCTTAATTTGTGTTCAGAGGATCAACGAAGGTCTTACGGGTGTGGAACAGCATGAGGGTGAGGAATTAATGACAGAGCTTTCATTTTTGGGTGAACTATCCCTTTAAGGTTGAACCACTGCAGTCACTACCTTTCTGGACCTTGAAAGTGTTGATTATATTGCTGTCCATGGACGAGTCAGTTACCTTGGATTTTATCATGCATACAGGGCTTGACATTAAAGTTTTTCCTGTACAAGATTCTGGTGATGTCTATGGGTCACAGAATTACTCCTGTGAATGCTTGCAAGGGATTTACAACTAAATATTAGCTTTAAACACTTTTACATTTACTTTAAGTTAAACCATCCCAATACTTAAGCTCACATTAGGCAGAGGGATGAAACTGTAAAAATGCTGTTCTTCTTAAAGGTACAATATGTAATATTTTTGCAGTAAAATATCCAAAAACCACTAGGCTAGAGTTATATATTTTGTCCAGCTGATTACTAACAATATCTCTAATGTTTTCAACTACTTGTAAATCATGAGAAAATTCCCATTCTAAAAAGTGACACGGGGCAGTGCAGTCGCCTGTCAAGGACGTCAGTTACCCTTTGTTACCGCCTTTACTGACGTAGAAACCACATGACAACAGTGTCGTGGACAAATGCGGAAGTAGTGTCTAGCGTCCAGCAAACCACTAGCTTGCTTCAAGCAGTTCCTTATTTACTTCTTGCACGTTTTATGGTGGATTGTGTTACTTATTTATGGAACATAATTACTGTTTACCATCTGCCGCTGGTTCTGTCGACAAGGACAGCTCCCGTAAACGAAAGCGTACGGGCCAACCAAACGACCCAAGAAGAGTTTGGGACAAGAGGCATACACGCCAAACGCGGGGCATCGCGTCTGATCCATAGTCTGATCGCGTCTTTGCATTGACTTTGTATGTAATCTACTCGCGCAAATCGTTGAACTCGCGTTTGCTATGTATGCCCACTTATTGTGTTTGAATGTACACGAGTGTATATATTTGTTGAACAAGTGGTAATCGTTTATATACAATTTAAAGTATATCAAATGTTTTTAATAGTTTACATAACTATGTGAAGTGCATATTCTTAGGTCATAATGAAGTTGCAATTCATCATGCTTTATTTTATATATTAAAAATGTGTTTTCTTGAAGACTAAAGTTTATGCAGGTGCAGTGTTATTGCATTTGGTTATTTACTGATTTATTTACACTGCCTTATTTCACCTGACAAGTTAAACAATGTAAATAAATACAGTTAGTCAGTTAGTGTTATACAGAAATATGAATCAATTATTATTGCAAATGATATTGGTAAGTTCAAAATAACATTTATTATTATTGATTTGAACACTTGAAACTGTGCTGTGTTATCACACCATCGAATTGGACAAACATTCTAACATCTATGACTAAAAATTTCGATGTAAACCTTCCATTACTCGGGTCTAATTCAATATAATAAAACTATGACATCAAACACAACATTTATAAAACTTTACCTCATCCGTTAAATCCATGATTTATCTTTCCGTCGGATTGATGGCCGTCAGCGGTTGGGTAGAAGACAACAAATCCCATCATTCCACGCACCTTCTTAGCGTCATCAAACCACGCGATTGTTATTGTTTTGGTAGTGCGCCCTCAAGTGGCAGATCCTACGAACTGTACCTTTAAGGCAGATTTATACTTCTCCGTCGTTGTCCGCGTCGACGTGCATGCCGACCACTAGTAGGCAGTGTCCGCAGTCACGTTGAGTATCAAGGCAAAAGCCGAAGAAGAAGCAGCTCGTCATGTACGTTGTCAGAGACGTTTACAAACTGAAGTGGCAGAGAAACAGCAAATAGGTAATGACTTAATGTTGCAGTTTGACTGCATGTGTCCCCTGAAACAGAGCGTTTTTAATTTCTCCAGGAGTTGACAATGCTCACTCTTCTCCGAATATTCCGCGCCATTTTTTGACCTGAGGGAGGGGTTCTAGCTGACCAATCATAGCACTTGCAGTCCTACTACGCGTGGTACACACAGCCTATGCCGTAGCTATGGTGTACACTGTATAAATCAGCCTTAAGTTGGTAAAATGTGTTGAAACAGCCAATAATAAAATGTGACATTCTGTACTTCTGCTTCATATTAATCTTTTAATCACCAATTGTATTGCACAGCACTGCTTCAAGTCGAACCTACTGATTCACTCATTACAACAGTCACTAGCCACCCCCTACTGGCAGTTTAATTTAAAAGTTTTGTTACGTTTTTTATTTGTATATGTACAGATGGATATTACCACACTTTACCTCACGTGTAATCCTTTACAATGTGTTATGAACTTTTACATTGTATAACATTTGGAAGCTACCTTTGAATCTTGTGTTATTTCATATTTATAGTATAAGTACCCTAAATAACTTAAGGGTTAACTTTTATGGAGTAGCCACACTGTTACACACTGTCTTTAGCCTTTGAGAGGGTGGGCTAGTCTTTGTTTAGTAGGATGTGTGTTGTTTTAAGTTGTGTGTTTTAATGGTGTTTCTTGATTGTACAGCACTTTGGTCTGCAGGTGCAGTTGTAAAGTGCTCTATAAATAAAGTGAATGAATGTTATTATTAAATGCTTATGAAATAATAAATAACCATTAGTAACATCAGTCAATCTGTTCACTTTACAGATGGAGCATGAAGAGACTGGACCCGCTAGTTTGGCAAACCCAACCCCACCCCTCAGACACCCCACACACACATTCTTACTGATTAAGCTTAATTTATATATGAATGAGTTTTTTCAAGTGTGCAGTTATATAATTACCTTTTGTAATTAACATTGTGTTCTTGGAATGGCTGTATCTGGTGTTAATAAAAAAATTATGTTGAAAGGATGGTTCAGGGACATTATTCTAACCTTAACACAACATTTTAACATTAAAGTGGACATACTTTGAACGTTGTATTGATAATAAAATTTAGGTGGTAAGAACGTTGCAGGGAAGTTATGCTAACCTTAAAATAATGTTTTGTTAACGTTAAAAAAAGGACATTTTAACGTTCTTGTAATGTTACAAATCAACGTTGCAGGAACGTTATAAATCAACGTTCTTGGAACGTTTCAAATCAACGTTCTTTGAACGTTGTATTGGTGGAAAGAACGTTGCAGGAACGTTATGCTAACCTTAAGATAACGTTCCAGCAACGTTAAGCAAACTGGACATTTCCACGTTTTTAGAACATTTCAAATAATGTTCCCACAACCAAAAGAGAACGTTTGGAAAACGTTTATCAGAACTTTTTATCATTAATTTATGTCCAATCCTTGTTCCCATATGTCATACAGTAAACATTTTACTTTTATTCATATTATACACCAAACTCTGTCAGCATACTGTATGACTTGTGATCTCTCAAGTGTCGTACATTAGAGGAGAAGCTTCCCAGCAGTACAAATTATAGTTATAATTATAAATATAACACATTTCTAATTTAAATGTCAGCAATATCAGTGTAACGAATCATCACTCAGGCTGGGATCCATTTGCATGCTTTTATTGATAACAGAGTGGTCGTACAGGCCGGGTCAAACAGGAGCAGACAGGAATAACAAAGGCAGGCAGAATCGTAGTCAAACAACAGGCAGAGGGTCAGGACAGCAGATATCACTCACAGAACAGTAACCAAGGCAGGGGTCAAGGGCTGGCAGCAAGGATCGAGATACAGGGTCAGATGTAATCAGCAACAGGGAATCAAACAGGATATAAATGCTCAGAAATGTCCACCTAGGCAAAACAAGACTTTGCAATGTAATGAGGTGTATGGCAGTCATTTATAGTCCAGGTAATGGGTAACAGCTGGGGGTGTAATCAGTCCAAGGTACGGGCTTCTGGGAAATGTAGTGCAAGTGTGATGTGTGTGTGTGTGTGTGTGTGTCAGTATTCGGGTGATGGCTCCCTCCGATAGTCAGAGGAGGGAACCACGGAGCTTGTCTCTGTGACAATCAGTGAGTGGTGGTGACCAAAGCTTAGTAAAGTGGGATGATTTGACAATGCTTATTCTACCTGGCAGAAATCAGGCCGTCCTGAAGATGACACAGTTTGACCAATCAGATGAAAGAGGCGTTTCAGTTGAACGAAATATCAAAGCCACAAACCGATATGTAAATCACAAACGAAAAATTAGAAATCGGGCCAAAATCTAATTTTCCATTTGTTAAACTAAATGAAAAAAAAAAAACGAATAAACAAGCTGTCTTTTCATTTCTCATTATTCCATTCCAAATAGGAAATGAAATTATCAAACGTACACAGACCTGGACAGTCATGACTATGAGAACATGTCTGTAATTGAATGCAAGTCAACATTATTTTTGCAAACTGAAGAGCTCATAATGTATTTTTTTAAACTCACTTATATGGTGTTTTTATCATGTGTTTGCATTTGTAATAATTTATATCTAATTTAATTTCATAATTTTGTTCATGGAGATAACATTGACAATGTGTCTGTTACAGTGAGTTGCAGGGAAGCAAATGAAGGAGATAATAGTAATTCCAACACAAAGGTTTATTAACATAGACTAGAATACAGCCAACGGGAAGCAACAAACACACCTTACCAAGACAAGAACCGACAATGAAATGAAAGACAGGGAGTATAAATAAACAGAATATAATGACAGACACCTGAACGTAATCAGTAACCAAGGGGACTAACTGTCATTAGAGGAAGATTGCTGCCATCTACTGGAAATCAAACATTTAAAATTAAAATAACATGAAATTTTAAAAACAGCCACTAGATGGCTGCATCACACACTGGCTCATTTGCCATATCCCAGGTATTTTTATGGGTAGCCTATGTTTTCATTTAGATTTGTGTTTAGACATTATAACATTAAAAATGTATCTTTGTTGAAGTATCATCACTAAAGTATATATATATATTTGCAATTATGTCATAATACAATCAAACCTGATCGTGTGGGTGTGCATTTTTGTGACACAAATTTGTATAATGACATGGGTATGGCATAGGTATTACAAGGAGAGGTGACATTACCCCATGTCCCAATTTTTCAAAAGGCTTATAAATCACTTACTTCTTTGAGAAAGTACAAATGTGCAGTTTGCTGTGATAGGAAGGTTTAGGGGCAGGGGTAATGTAGGCCAATAGAAAATACGATTTATACAGAATTATTATGCCTATGGAATGTCCCCACAATTCACAAAAACAAACGTGTGTGTTTGTTCTCCATCCTGGATGTGATATGGGGTCACCCCTTCACTTCTGTGTGTGTTCTGCTATAGCTGATAATTTGTTTGACAAAATATGTAACAAAGAGCATTTTTTTAAATCTCCCATTCAAATCAAGAAGTTTTGGTTGCATGTATTGTTGTTACGATAAAATAATGTTTTGCACATAACATTTGACATTGTATTGACTGACTCACATCTGCCTGCACTCTCAAAAAAAAAGAAAAAAAAAAGTACAAAAGCTGTCACTTGTTACGTTACAGAGGGGTCGGACACAGATTCACAGGCAAGTGTTGTTTATTAAAACCAGTGAGCATAAACAGCAGTGCAGGAGTGAAGTAATGGTAATGATTGTTAAGATGAGTAGAGATAGTTACAGTCCTTTCTGTATTCAGGTCAATAAGCCTTTGGAATCGCTAGAGCTGGAGATCGCTGGAGACAAAGGAGCACTCACACATAGACGAAGGAACACACTGGGAGAACAGGACACACTGGAGACAGGTAAGTAGAGAGCGGGAAGTCTTTGAGGTAAGCATACACCTAAGTATCTGCGAACGAGACCAGACATGGAGTGCTGTGTGTGAGTGCTCTTTGTAGTGGTGCTGATGAGTGAGTTGACAAGGTGCAGGTGGCGGTAATCAGTATTCTGCTGATTGAGTGCGCTGTGATTGGTGGATGGTGGAGCCTGACGTGTCTGTGACAGTACACGTCAGGCTCCACCATCTGGAGACAGTAGGTCAGCCGTCATCCTGCGTCTGCGCAGGGCTCGTTGCAACTGATGGTGTGCTGAGTCCCAGACCCTCTCGCTCTCTCGGAACCAGTAATCTACAGCTGGTATGTCCGATGGTTCCCCGTTCCAGGGGAACAGTGGGGGTTGGTAACCGAGTACGCACTGGAAAGGAGTGAGTCCTGTAGTCGGTTGCCATAGGGAGTTCTGCGCGTACTCAGCCCAACCCAAGTACTGGTTCCAAGAGTCCTGGTGGTCATGACAGAAGGTACGGAGGAAGCGGCCGATCTCCTGGATCTTCCTCTCCGTCTGCCCGTTCGACTGCGGATGGTATCCTGATGTCAGACTGACGGCCACACCTAGGAGCGAATGGAAGGCCTTCCACACTCGAGAGATGAACTGAGGTCCTCTATCGGACACAATATCCTCAGGAATTCCAAAATACCTGAACACATGGTTGAACATCAGTTCCACAGTTTCCATGGCAGTGGTTAAGCCTCTCAGTGGAATAAGACGAAATGACTTGGAGAAACGATCGATGATGACAAGGATGCAGGTAAATCCATCAGATGCTGGAAGGTCTGTTATGAAATTAACTCCTAGGTGTGACCAGGGTCGATTTGGAACGGGCAGAGGATGGAGCTTGCCGGATGGTAGATGGTGCGGGCTCTCCGAGATAGCGCACTCCCTGCAGCCCTGCACGTACCTTCTGATATCAGCTGCCATGTTTGGCCACCAGAAGCGTTCTTTTAGCAACGAGAGGGTTTCATTGACCCCCGGGTGGCCAGTGCCAAGTGACGTGTGGGCTGAATGGATAGTTGGAGTGCGTCTTGACCGGGTGATGTAGAGCAAGCCTGGCGGGCAACCCGGCGGAGGATTTGTGGAGGCATTGGAGGAGGGAATGGTCTCTTCTGACCATGTTATCGAACTGACGATGAGGGAGCTTGGAATGATCGACTCAGGTTCTTCTGACTTTTCTTCTGGAGCATGGAGACGAGAGAGGGCATCAGCTTTCCCGTTCTTCGAACCTGGACGATAGGAGATGGTATAATTGAATCAGGAGAAGAACATGGCCCAGCGGGCTTGTCTTGGATTCAGTCTTTTAGCAGCACAGAGATATTCTAGGTTCTTATAAACTGTAAGAACCAGAAATGGGTGTTTGGCTCCCTCCAGCCAATGCCTCCACTCTTCCAAAGCCAACTTCATGGCTAGGAGTTCTCTGTCACCGATGTCGTAGTTGACCTCCGCCGGGTTGAGCTTGCGGGAGAAGGCGCATGGGTGGAGCCTATGTGGTGTCCCCTGCTGCTGCGAAAGCACCGCTCCCACTCCGGTGGTGGAGGCGTCCACCTCCACGATGAATGGCAGCTCTGGATCGGGGTGAACGAGGAGGGGAGCGGTGGTGAAGGCTTCCTTGAGGTTGTTGAAGGCGTTGGTGGCAGCTGGAGTCCAGGACAGAGACTTGGGCTTGTTACAGAGCAGACTGGTGAGAGAATGAGTAATAGAGCTGTAGTTCTTGATGAATCGACGGTAGAAGTTGGCAAATCCAAGGAAGCGTTGCAGTTCTTTTATGGTGGATGGTTCTGGCCAGGTGGTGATGGATTCCACCTTCCTCTCGTCTATCCGGATGCCACTGTGGTCGATGATATAGCCCAGGAAGGATACTGATGACTAGTGGAAGGAGCATTTCTCAGCTTTCAGGAACAGATGGAACTGATGAAGACGTGTGAGGACCTCCGCCACGTGTTGGCGATGTTCGGCCAGGCTCTGGGAGTAGATGAGAATGTCGTCGATGTAAACCAACACGAAACGATGGAGGAACTCCCGGAGCACCTCATGTATGAAGTCCTGGAATACGGAGGGGGCGTTGACCAGGCCATACGACATAACAAGATATTCGTAGTGGCCAGTAGGTGTGATGAAGGCGGTCTTCCACTTGTCCCCCTCGCGTATCCGGATGAGGTTGTACGCATTGCGGAGGTCCAACTTCGTGAACACAGTGGCACCACGGAGATGTTCCAGGGCCGCAGGGACGAGAGGAAGGGGTTATCGAAATTTGACGGTGATCTTATTAAGAGCGGTAATCAATACAGGGCCTCAAGCCTCCGTCCTGCCACAAAGAAGAAGCTTGAAGCAGCAGGGGAAGTAGACGGGCGGATGTAACCTTGATCAAGGGCCTCTTTGATGTATTCCTCCATGGCCTTCTCCTCCGGGATGGATAATGGGTAGATCTTTCCTTTAGGCACTGGTTCACCCGGAAGCAGATCGATGGCACAGTCCCATGGCCAGTGTGGAGGCAGCTTAGAGGCTCTCTGAGGGCAGAAAACATCACTGAAGGGGGCGTAACACCTAGGAATGTCGATGGAAGGTTTCTCCACAGGACTCTCGATGGATGTGGCACAGATGGAAAGTTCGTTGGTAGAAGCTCAAGGAATGGGAAGTTCAGAGAAGCATTGTGAGAAACAGGTTTCGTCCCACTTCAGGATTTCGCCGGTTTTCCAGGAGATGGTGGGACTGTGCTGCTCCAGCCAGGGACGCCCTAGAACCACATCAGCGGTGGAATCCTCCAAAACCAGCAGATGTATTTCCTCCAGATGGAAAAGTCCAACTCGCAGCTTGATGGGTCCAACCACATAGCGGACTTGCTTACGGCTGAGGGGTTTGCCAGTTATGGAGTTGATCTGGTAGATAGTCCGAGACGGAGAGGTCTTGAGTTGAAGTTGCCGGCAGAGGGCGCTGGAGATGAAGTTGCCGGCTGACCCTGAGTCGAGGAGCGCAACCACTGTAAGGGAGATATCAGCAGCAGTAAGGTTGACGATAGTGGTGAGTGGTTTCAGTTTCTGAATAGAAGGAATAATGGCACTCACCATGGGACGAGGAGGTCGTGTGGGGATGCAGAGATCACATGCCCAGGCGTGCCACAGTACAAACAGAGGTTCAAGGTCAGCCGACGTTGGCACTCAGAAGGAGTGAGACGGGAATTTTCTACTTCCATGGGTTCGTTGGCTGGTTCTGGGGAGCTGACGGGTTTGGACCGGCAGAGGAGTGAGTTGGGAAGTGACTGGCCCTGGTGTTCTTGAAGACACGCATGCATACGAGTGGCGCAGCGGATGGAAAGCTGGATGAATTTCTCTAAGCCGATGGAATCCTCGTATGCAGTGAGATGCAGCCGCACCTGAGGCTCCAATCCTTGGCGATAGGTGGTAATCAAAGCTTGTTCGTTCCATCCACTGACAGCAGCAAGCATTCTGAATTGCAAAGCATAATCATAAATAGACATTGATCCATGTTTAAGATTATAGAGTTTCTCACCAGCAGATGAATCAGTGATCGGTTTTCCGAACACCTCCCGGAAATGGGAAATAAAGGCTGAATGACTGAGTGACAGCACCGTGTTGAGACCAGATGGAATCTGCCCATTTCAATGCTTTGCCGCTCAATTGGGAGATGAGGAACGATATCTTGGCGGTGTCATTCGGGTACAGGTGCAGTTGCATCTCCAGGACCAGTTCACACTGCAGGAGAAATCCGCTGCAGTCCTCTGCCGATCCTGAGTATGGCGCTGGCTTGGCCATGGGACTGGCGTAGACCGGTGGTGAAGGAGAGATGATCGTGTTGACGGTGGTAACTGCTGGTGCCGGTGAAGGAGAGGTGACTGTTGGTGGCGGTGATGGTGGATTGGTGGTGAGAGTGCGGCGAAGCGCATCCACAAGTGCTTGGAAGGGATCCGGTTGGCTCATACTGGTTCTTCGGTATGGGTCCGGTCTTCTATTACGTTACAGAGGGGTCGGACACAGATTCACAGGTAAGTGTTGTTTATTAAAACCAGTGAGCATAAACAGCAGTGCAGGAGTGAAGTAATGGTAATGATGATGATTGTTAAGATGAGTAGAGATAGTTACAGTCCTTTCTGTATTCAGATGAATGAGTCTTTGTAATCGCTGGAGCTGGAGATCGCTGGAGACAAAGGAGCACTCACACATAGACGAAGGAACACACTTGGAGAACAGGACACACTGGAGACAGGTAAGTAGAGAGCGGGAAGTCCTTGAGGTAAGCATACACCTAAGTATCTGCGAACGAGACCAGACATGGAGTGCTGTGTGTGAGTGCTCTTTGTAGTGGTGCTGATGAGTGAGTTGACAAGGTGCAGGTGGCGGTAATCAGTATTCTGGTGATTGAGTGCGCTGTGATTGGTGGATGGTGGAGCCTGACGTGTCTGTGACATCACTGGAGTAGTACCAAAAGTGTACGTACCTAAACTGTATATATTAGAACCATTTTATATGGAAATATCCTAGCGACAGCTTTTGTACCATTTTTTTCTGAGAGTGTAGCATGGATATTTCTAGTTATCCTGAAGACCTTGCTTAGCTGGTTAGAGCTGAAATTTGCAGGACATTGATCCTCCAGGAGCAGGACACACCTGACATGCCCTTCTCATTAATATGTGATTTATTAACACCTTACATCTTAAAATATAGATCTCATGATAAATAAAAACAAAATAAAATACTTGTATAGAAAAATACTACCAGAGCTTATTAATCATGTAACAAAAATAACTTTAAAAAGTGCTGTCTAAATAATATACAATCTTAAGAAGGTTGATTTTAAATTGTATTTCACATATGATAGAATCTGTTAAATGTAATTTGTAGATTAATGTATTGATTCATTTTAAATCAATAATTTTTAAATCAATAATAACACTGACATTAATTCGAACCACTGCAGAAACTCTCCTTAGTTCACAATTCATAATATAATTGCTATTTTTATTGGATTGCATTTCTAATCAAAAGAAAATGATTAACAACATTTTTTACAACCAAAGATTCACTCTGTTCACATTACAGTTCCTAATCATAATTTGTATTTCAATTGAAGACCTATAATACTGTTACTCTCCAACCCTGCCAATTGTCAGGTATTTAGCAGCCTACAAGTTCACTGATTCAATGATTTTCTTTTAATCTAATTCTTTCCGTGTGAACTGAGTACACAATTCATACTTACAGTCATACTTTTAAATTCCACTTATCACAGTTATTTGTTCAGGTCTCTCTCTCTCTCTCTCTCTCTCACACACACACACACACACACACACACATGCACACGCACACTATAGTGATCATCTTAAAGGAGGAGTGGGAAAGGTTAGATATATTATCATGGTATATTGGGAACACCAAACTCCTTGTCAGCGTACTGTATGACTTGTGATCTCTCAAGTGTTGTACATTAGAGGTGAAACTTAGCAGCAGCACAATTTATAGTTAATATAACACATTTCTGATTTAAATGTCAGTGATATTAGTGAGTGGTAGTGACAAAATCTTAGCAAAGTGGGATGATTTGACAATGTCACACCGACTCTTATTCTACCTGGCTGGCAGAATAAGGCCGTTGTTACAATATTCGGTTCCTAAAATATTATGTTCCACTGGGTGGCGCTTACGCGAATATTCATGATATCCTTCTATTGTGGGCGTGTCCTTGAGACGCAAGCGAATGGAACTGAAAATATTAGTACACGCTCCTCAAATCGCATCGGTTTAATGGATAATTTCGAAAAGGTAATAAAATATTCAATGTTAGTCAACAGTTCACATGTTCAAAACAATGCATAGTTTGTGTAATATATGATAAATCGTCTGAGCTATTTTACCTGATTGAGTACAGGACAGGTATTCAGATTTTGTTTTACACTGATGTGTTTTCTGTTTAGTTTTTTTTTATTTGAGGCTTTAAAACTTTTTTGAATAGTTTGATTACTCTGCTTCCTTCGTTATCATTCTGTGACTACAGTACTGCATAGTTGACAACTTGAAATAAACCTCTACAAATGTACCTGTGTCCTAATAAAAATAAGCTATAGACTGCTGTGAATATTCGGTGTCAGCCTTAATTTCTTGATTATTATTCAATCGGTATTGGTGCACATTGATTTTTTCACTTTCAACTGTTTTTCCAGCAAATTTCTTAACATGTAAATATTTGTACAAACAAAAAGATTCAACAACTGAGACATAAACTGAACAAATTTCACAGACGTTTGATGAACATCTGAAAGTCTCATGTGGCACCTGCAGCTGCTTTACAGAGCATCTCATCCTCATGGACAGCACCAGATTTGCAGCTCTTACTGTGTGATGTTACTCCAATCTTACACCAAGGCATTTCACATTCTCAAACATGTCTGGGGGGACTTATAGTTACATGTGGTTTGGCACTGGATGGACAATCAGCTGTCCTTCTGTCTCCCTGTACTGTAGCTCTGTCTCAGGAATTACATTACAGACATTGCAGTTTATTGCTCTGTTCACATATGCAGTCCTCTTGTCTCCTGCAGCAGGACTAAGGCACATTCACGTTTAGAGACCCTGGGCCTCTTTATTCTGGTGTTTTTCAGAGTCAGTAGGTCTCTTTAGTGTCCTAAGTTATTGTAACTGACCTTGATTGACCTAAAGGTCATATGCAATAATTGAAAAACATGACAAACATTGTTAAAACCCTTTCTAAAGATCTGTAAAGCTTATTTGGATTGTACAAAATTATCTTTAAAATATTATCCTGAAAATTGACTTTTTTTTTGCAGATTTTTTCATCTTTTCTTAGTCTTATTTACATTTTTTAAAACAACAAATTTAGTTATAGCCTATATAAATATTAATTACATTAAATGTTATAACAAGTACAGAAGTAATTAGCTACTCTATGAATGTAACACAAATTGAAAATACATTTGAAACAATGTGTGAAAAGAAGCAATGCTAAATGTGAGGTTCTGAGGTAAATATTAAAACAGGGCCTTGGCACTTGGGAACAGCCTCAATTATGTCTGGATCACACACTGCCAGAGCTATCCAAGACTTCAGCTCTCACATCCAGCCTGAAACAGACAGCAACTTTACAAGATGATGAGAATAATGTGGAAACATCACAAAAGCAAAACAAAACCATATGACATTGGTGATAATAACAAGTATAATGTCATTTTGTAAAGTAGCTGTCTTTATTTTCTGTGCATTTGTGCTGTATTACCTTACAGAATAAATGATATTATCAGAATTATTTTACTTGACTGCTTTTAAAGCTACATAAGATTGTTTGAGAGTATGTTATGTTTGACACATTTCAGGGTTTTGTGCTGCAATATCCTGCCTTGTAAAACTTTAAATAAAACTAAACTATAATTTCCGATCATAATTATAATATTTTAAAACAAAAATAACATTCTTTAAGTAGCTGCTGGCATGAAGACTGACATCAAAACAAAGTTCCAAAGATTTATATTCCAAAGGAATATTTTATTACCTTTTCGAAATAATCCATTAAACCGATGCGATTTGAGGAGCGTGTACTTATATTTTCAGTTCCATTCGCTTGCGCGTTGTCTCAAGGACACGCCCACAATAGAAGGATATCATGAATATTCGCGTAAGCGCCACCCAGTGGAACAGAATATTTCAGGAACCGAATACATAACCCATATGGCTCTGACATAACCGTCCTGCAGAAGGCGCGGTTTGACCAATTAGATTAAAGGGGCGTTTCAGCGCCGCCCACATGTGCGAATGAAATATCAAATCCATAAACCGATTTGTAAATCACAACGAAAATGGGAAATCGGGCTAAAATATAAAACGAGAAAAAAACAATTAAACAAGCTGTCTTTTTACTTCTCGTTATTCCATGCAAAATAGAAAATGAAATGATCAAAAGTACACGGACCTGTCCGCCTTTCCTGCACTTTTTTTACTCCTCCCCTCCAGCTTATTTACTTCAGGCGAGGCTCACCTCAAATGAGCCTATCTTCAGGTAGCTATGTCATGTGTCTGTGTTCCTTGAAGTCACATGTTAAAGGTGTGTGTATAAAGGTCGGCATGGACGTTTTGCTATTTCTGATTTCAGGAAATTGACAGAAAACATCAACTTCAGTCTCAGGTTTGTCTTTGTTGTTTTCAGAAGTTCAGAAAATCAGTTTGTTTTTAGTTATTTAAGTTAAGTCGGATTTATTTGTATAGCGCACGATACACGTCTTTTCAAACAGCTTTACAGGAAATCATGTCCCTAGGACTGTTTATGGCTTTGTTATCTGGACTTAGAAATTTCAAACAAGGATTTTGTGACAAGTTTTTCCTCTGTTGATGTTAGCCTGCTATCTGACCATTCGGTTATCGTTTTAACTTGGATCCTAATAGACAGGACCTTTGTCTCTTTGCCAGATGGTTTATCTTTAGCCCGCCAATGCCATCAGTGCCAATTTGGAAATCTTTGTTCGTTTAAAATCACATACTTGTCTCTTTTGTACACTTGGCTCCTTCCCAGCAAACACATACGTCATGGCAACGTCTGTGGCTTGTTGCATTTCTGGTCTACCTGAGCATAAATTTGTGACAACGTAGGACGCAACAGGGCTGTTGTTTTAATGACCGATTATAAATATTTTGTTGTTAATTTTTAATCACTCAACATTAGATCACTATATATTACTTTTAATATTGTTTATACTTATTATTGTTTATGGGCACTAAATTAATTATTAATTTTTGCAAATGTACACAGTCAAAAGTTTGGAAACATTACTATTTTTAATGTTTTTGAACAAAGTCTCTTAATGCTGTATTTATTTCATAATAAATACAGAAAAAAACAATAATATTGTGAAATATTATTACAATTTAAAATTATGGTTTTCTATTTTAATATACTTTAAAATATAATTTATTTCTGTGATCAAAGTTGAATTTTCAGCATCATTACTCCAGTCTTCAGTGTCACATGATCCTTCAGAAATCAATCTTATATGCTAATTTGATATTCAATGTTGTGTTGCTTAATATTTTTTTGGAACCTGTGATACTTTTTTCGGTTAAAGGTTAAAAAGTTAAAAAGCATACAAATCTTTACTCTCTACTACCTTTTATAAATGTAACATATCCGAGCTGAATAAAAGTATAAATTTCTTACAAAAAAAGAAAGAAAGAAAAAAATTACTGACCCCAAACTTTTGAACGGTAGTGTGTATTGTTACAAAAGATTTCTATTTTTAATAAATGCTTATATTTTTTTAACTTTTTATTGATCAAAGAATCCCAAAAAAGTGTTACAGGTTATAAAATAATATTAAGCAGCACAACTGTTTCTAACATTGATAATAAATCATCATATTAGAATGATTTCTGAAGGATCATGTGACACTGAAGACTGGAGTAATGATGCTGAAAATTCAGCTT
>RJVU01057296.1:39806-53023 GCA_003731715.1 Anabarilius grahami
TGTTTGCAGGCAGATCAAAGCACTGTTAAATATCGAATGTCAAGTCAAATGTCAAGTGTCCCCAACTAAGCAAGCCAAAGGCGACAGCGGCAAGGAACCCAAACTCCATCAGGTGACATCAGGCGGCAAACATGATAAAATGGAGAAAAAAAAACCTTGGGAGAAACCAGGCTTAGTCGGGGCCAGTTCTCCTCTGGCGAACGGTGCTTTGTTACGATTCAGGTAGCTATCATAAGTCAGATGGGATCGCAACATTCAAAGTATTTTTTCCAGTTCAATCCAGTTGAGGGTCGTATTCATAATGCCGGCATGAACGGTTTGTTGAGGAACTGTGGCACTGGCTGTCGTGTCGATGAGGCCTTCACAATGGATGATCTAGTCGACTCGATCTCTGCTGATAATTCAGGGTTGTGTTGCCTGGCAGGATACTGCCCAGGGGTCTCATTTATAAAGCGTTTCCAGCCCCGTTTTGTGCGTACGCCAGTTCCTGCGCAAAGGTTGTGATCTATAAAAAACAAACTTGACGGGAGAATGTGCGCACCTTTAAGCAAACTTTGAGCCGTGCGTACGCACATTCTGGAGACAAAGGGAATTGGCGACACCGATGGTGAGCTGAGGGACTGACGGCAGATGAAGGAAAACCACTTTAAATCCTCATTATGAGTCATAATCATAAATACAGTGCATGTTCACAATAACAGTTTAAGTAAATAAAAGAATGATTTAAACTCGCATGGAAACTCACGTTTTCATTTTGATATACATTATTATTACACTTTCACTATTGGCGATAAGCGCTGAAATTACATTACGCAGTCATTACAGAGAAGTTAAACAAAAATTATATGAATTTAGTTAGTAGATGTGCTATTTTCGATCACTTTTCCTGTGACACTCTGCTTTAATGACGAGGATGCGAAGAGCGCTAGGAGCACAACATCTGCAGTTTAGTTTAAAGAGGAATTATTATGACAAAATATTTCAGCGTGAACGATGATCAGTGATGCACACTTAACTTCGATATTATGGAAGACACTGCTGGATTCGGTGGTCGAACGGTCCGTTGTCCAGTTTGAATAGATCCAATGATAATCTCTTACTGTATAACCACTGCAGGAGGTGTTGATGTCGTGTGAAGGATCTTCAAACAATTACCACTGTATTTGAAGGATATAATTTGAGGAAAACGGTAAGATTTGCACATTTCTTTTAAAATACTTTGTCAGTGACGCGCCGAGTCAGACAATTAAATAAATAAGTAGGCCGATCTGTTTCTACTAAAACCTATAAACATCCTAAAATATATATTCACTTAATCAGCAAAACTACATAAATTTTATTTGAATTGTTTAAAACTATTAAAATACTATTTAGCCAGTGGAAATGAATGAATCAACTCTATTCTAAAACCTTTATCTGAAGCATTTGATACAATTTTGTTTCGATATTTTGATATATTTATTCTAAAACATAAAGAGGATATTAGATGATTTTTATCAGTGTAGTGTATCGCACAAATGTAATTTTTAGTCCATATCTAATATTTTCCACTGTATTGTACCTTTGACGGCGTTAACCATGGTGTCACGTGGATGGGAACGTGCATGGAAATGATATGCAGATGAGGTTATGAATAGTAAAACTAGGCGTCGTAGGCTCCATATATGGTGAGTTTAAAAAGGGATTTGTGCGCAGGTTCTAATGTAGAGTACGCATGGTTTTTTAAATCTGAATATTTTTATGCGTATGCAGAATTTAGCTTTTGCGCGTACGTACACTTTTAGGATGAAATCTACGCAAAGTTTTATAAATGAGACCCCAGATCCTGTTGACTACGGTAAACCTATATATATATTTTTTAGGTGGAAGAATGCAGTTTTACAGATGCTAGAAACATGGCCTTCAAATGAAAGATTGGTATCAAAGAGCACACCCAGGTTCCTAACTGACGACGAAGACTTAACAGAGCAGCCATCAAGTGTTACAGTATTCTATAGGGATGGGCATTTTTGGTTCATGTCATATAAAAATATGACATGAAAACATGAAAATTTGATTAGAACAGTGTTTGATTATGATGCAGCAAGTTTTTAATAAGGAAGCATCTAAAAGGAATAGCTGCCTGAGGTGAGTGATGCCAATAAACTGAAGCCCATTCTATAACGCACCCTGTGATATTAATCAGATAATTTTCACGACAGCGTGCTAAATAACAGGTAAGGTCAGAATTTACTGTATATTTCTCATTATCATTATAGTTCTCATTATAATGCCATGTTTATGGCAGATCTGTGCTTTATTTTATTTTAATTCAATTCAGTTCATATTTATTTGCTTTTCAAAATGCATATCGTTTCAAAGCAGCTTTACAGAGAATGCATGTAAAAATTACAATTTAAAGAATGCAGGTAGCAAATAATCTAATAATTTAGGCAATTTACAAACACCGTTAGCATTTAACTTTAAGGTAGAAGCAATGAGCTCCTGGAAAAATGAATTGCATATTAACAATAATTAGAATATGTAGAAAGGGAATGTGCATGTAGATCCAGATGTTGCATCTTCTGAAGTCCTCGCAGGAGTTGGCGCTGTCTCTTCACAGGTGTTAGTCTTCTTAAGAGGCTGGATCCAAACTGAAGCTGATGTACTCTGTAGTCCTGAGGTAAAACAGAAAAGTAAATGGAGAATAATTAGCGTAGCTGCTGTTCATAACATTAAGCAAAGATAATCATGTGCAATTGATCTGATATGAGATGCATTATGTGAATGCTTGGCTAAAGAGATGCGTCTTTAATCTAGATTTAAACTGGGTGAGCGAGTCTGAGCCCCGAACATTATCAGGAAGGCTATTCCAGAGTTTCGGAGCCAAATGTGAAAACGCTCTCCCTCCTTTGGTGGACTTGGATATCCTAGGTACAACCAGAAGTCCAGAGTTTTGTGATCTTAAGGAGCGTGAAGGATTGTAGGGCGATAGAAGATTGGTTAAGTACACAGGAGCTAAACCATTAAGAGCCTTATAGGTATTTTTCTAGATGCTTTATTTTTATTGTTAAACCTCACTATTCGAGGAATAGACACAGTTTCTATAGACTGTACTACGCTCACATTTCTATCAATTAAGTGGGCAGAACACAGACTGTGATTTGAGGTTTGACTTACTAGTCATATGGTGTGAAGCGTCTTGGAGATGTTCTCTGACGGAAGATCAGCTCCGATTCTGTTGGGGTGCAGGCCATCAAATAATCTACTGAACCTTTCATGTCCTCGTTGGTACGCCGGAAGCGGTCCGGACTCGATGATCTTCATCGCAGGCGATGTGGCTCGTACCGTCTCGACCAGGCTCCTGAAGTCCTGCTTCAGCACCTCCGTCTGCCGCAGCCTGGTGTCGTTCACCCCCAGCATGCAGATCAACAGCTCTGATGTTCTCGTCACCATTCAGGATCGCCGGAACCTGCGCAGCAACATCGAGAACACGAGCACCAGGAAAACGGTGACTGCGCACCTTACCTTTGGTTGTGGTAGCGTGGACATGGCAGACGATGGAGTCTCCAATGACCACGGCGTTGCGTTCTGCCTCGCGAAGAGGAGAGAAGCGATTCCTCGTCGAGACCTTGAAGACCGGAGGTGGTGGAGGAGGAGAGGTCCTGGTCTGAGGCCTGGCTCGTGCCTTCCGCTGCTGAAGAACCCAAGGTCCCTGGTGTGACAGTGCCGGAGTGAACGAGGGATGGGATGAACTTGTTCTGGGTGATCGTGGCCTGTGCAGATAAACACACGGTGTAGAGGAAGCAGGAGTGTTGATATCATGCTGCAAACTTACCAAGGATTGCACGGGATGTTTCCAGCACTGTTTGCTGCTCCCGTAGCTCGGCCTGCTTCTCAAGAAGGGTCCGAATCTGTCATTCCACGGCCTCCCGCTCCAACTGCACCGCATGCAGCTTAAACGTGTCCTCACCTGCACTCAAAGGTAGAGAAGCATCCGATACACTCGCCATTAGTATAGATGAACAATAATATTGTGAGTGAGAAGAGTACAAATGATAGTGTGACCACGCTGCTATTGCTAAGGGGCTAAAGCTAGTAGCAAATGTTCGGGAAGTCGGATAAAACTAGCGATATCAAGGCAATCCGAGTTTTTTTTTTAATATAAAATAATGTCGGATGTGTTCCCCCGCCGTAAAAGATAGAATGATTTTTAAGAGAAAAAACAAGCAATTAGGAATCAACTCGACAGAGCTCTAACTCAAACAGCGCGGCAGCAACAAACAGGAAGTGACAAATGTCAGACATCAGTTAACATTATCAAGTCATTCCATAAATTGCCTGCACATTTCGAAGCCATGCGAATTATGCCATTGAAGAAATATGATGAAAAATGCACTTCTGAATTATAACATAAGTATTTTAATTTAAATTTTTTAAAAGAAACATCTAAAAGCAATAGGACCGTCTCAAATAACTCAATATCGGGCATTGCATTAAACTAAACACTGATATGCAGCGTATTCAGCATCTTAATGAATGTTGGTATCCCAACCCAACGCATCCTATAGTAGATTAATCAGATGTAGCTATTACAACTTTCATCTACAAAAGGTTTGCGAATGCAAACGTGAGCTTGACCGAAAGCGTAACTCCGATTCTGCTTTAAAAACTAATATTTCAGCAATATTTTGGATTCAATTGACACTTTCTGATCAACCAAAATGTTATTTTACAGCTAAATTAATTACGAATAGAATTGAAAGGATATTTTCAGCACAAGATAAAAGCTTGGCACTGCATAGCTTACACCAAACTGTATTTTCATCTATCCTGTCAAAGTGAAACTAGACACATACGTGACTTCGAGGCCATTCTCTCTCTCTTTTGACGCATGCTGTGGAAGGCTAAACAAACGGAGCTGAGGGTGCCGTCCAAAGAGCTACTATAACTAATCTGGAGAAAAAATATGTTTCGATCACCGTTTACATGATCGATCGTCACTGTCACGGTCGAGTACTCGATTGCGTGAAGGTTATTACGTTAAGTTTTTGGTCCAAAAATTTGAATATCTGTTTTTTCTTAATTTAGTAGTAAGAAATTACTGGTCATCCAATGTTTTATATCAGCTATACATTAATTTTGTGAATTGGTAAGTTTCGTCAGGGCGCGAAGAAATTATAGAGCTGAGTATCATTAGCGTAACAGTGAAAACTAACGCCATGCTTCCTAATGATATCTCCCAAGGGTAGCATGTACAGAGTGAAAAGCAACGGTCCTAGTACTGAGCCTTGCGGTACTCCATATTTAACTTGTGATTGATATGACATCTCATCGTTTACTACTACAAACTGATAACGGTCAGATAAGTATGATTTGAACCATGCCAATGCAATTCCACTAATGCCAACATAGTTTTCGAGTCTATTTAAAAGAATATTGTGATCAATAGTGTCAAATGCAGCACTAAGATCCAGTAACACTAATAGAGAGATACAACCACGATCTGATGATAAGAGCAAATCATTAGTAACTAATGAGAGCAGTCTCAGTACTATGGTACGGTCTAAATCCTGACTGGAAATCCTCACAGATACTATTTCTTTCTAAAAAGGAACATAGTTGTGATGAAACTGCCCTTTCTAGTATTTTTGACAGAAAAGTGAGATTTGAAATCGGCCTGTAATTGACTAATTCTCTCGGATCTAGTTGAGGTTTTTTAATAAGAGGTTTAATAATAGCCAGCTTAAACATTTTTGGTACGTATCCTAGTGATAAAGATGAATTAACAATATTAAGAAGAGGATGTATGACCTCTGGAAGCATCTCTTTCAATAGCTTAGTCGGTATAGGGTCTAACATACATGTGGATGATTTTGATGATTTAACAAGTTTAGACAATTCTTCCTCTCCTAAAGCAGTAAATGAATTGAATTTTTTCTCAGGGATAATACAATGCACTGTCTGACACAATACTGCAGTAGACAGTTGCATGGTTATAATTTTCTCTCTAATATTGTCAATCTTGCAAGTAAAGAAGTTCATAAAGTCATTACTGCTGTGCTCTTTGGAAACATCAGAAGTTGAAGCTTTATTTCTTGTTAATTTAGTCACTGTTTTAAATAAATACCTAGGGTTGTGTTTGTTTTTTCTAAGAGATTTGAAAAATAAGCAGATCTAGCAGTTTAAGACCTTTCTGTACTCAATCATTCTCACTGACTGAAACGTCTGTTAACAGCTGTTCTTACATTTTGAAGACAAAAAAAGGATGACGTTCTCTAGGTGCTCCTTATGTGCTCACCGGTTCCTGCTGAGGCGTTCCCTAAATGCGTTAAGACACAGTGTGTTTTCCCTTTCGAAAGGCAACATGTTACACATTGTAGTTATGTTGACCTACTGTTACAACTTGGTGCTCCAAAATCCCAGAGGTTTATCATCGGAATTAGCATTCATGCCAGACATGCATTCATTCCAGGCTAACCTTTATTGAGTTTAAATTTATGTAGCCCTACATATGCTACATATTACTGTAAAAGGTTGCCATAAATACCCTATAGGCATTTATGTAGTTTTCATAACACTGGATATTCTACTAATTGATACTTTTCTACTAATTAATACTTCTAATAATGAACTTAGCAATTACATAGCTATATAGTTTTGTGCATTTGTGCCAGTATTGCTCTTTCAGCTAGCTTCATAGTTTATGTATTAGATTTGGTTTATTTGTTAACTTTTCATAAGCCTATATTGAAGTGCCTTTACACTATTTACACTAAGTGCAATCCCTTGTTGGCAATTTACACTAGCTCTGCCCACCAAGTTTAAAAAAGGATGTGAAGAATTCATTGTCTTCAGAGGCACAGCAGTAATTGGTATGCCCGCAGTCCTGGCTTTGTCCGCAATCGTTGTGGGTTTGAATCCACCTTTTGCCTAGCTCGCTCTTCTCTTTTTTCCCATCACATACACTTTAAATAAAATGAAAATAATGTTACAAAAGTGGAAATAAACTGCGTAGCAAGTGTTTAATAATATTAAAAGTATTTATTGGGTAGTGCTAAAGGAAGGTGTTGGTTGGGTTTTTATTTTCCCAATAAGGCAGCATCCATTTAATGAATTTAATAAATATAATCATTTACAGTGCATTTACTGTTACGCTATTGAAGATGTTGAATTTCATGTGTCTGTTATTAAAATTGACATAATAATGAGTTATGTCAAAAATAATGATTTAATATCTTGAAATAACGATAAGTTATTGGTACGTGTCAAAGTAACATCCACATGGATGGCAGTACCCAAGGTTTCCCAGCAGAACATTGCCCAAAGCATCACACTGCCTCTGCCGGCTTGACTTTTTCCTGTAGTGCATTCTGGTGCCATGTGTTCCCCAGGTAATCGACGCACACGCACCCGGCCATCCACGTGATGTAAAAGAAAACGTGATTCATCAGACCAGGCCACCTTCTTCCATTGCTCTGTGGTCCAGTTCTGATGCTCACGTGTCCACTGTTGGCTTTTTCGGCAGTGGACATGGATTCAGCATGGGCACCCTGACTGGTCTGTGGCTATTCTGCCCCATACGCAACAAACTGCGATGCACTGTGTATTCTGACACCTTTCAATCAGAACCAGCATTAACTTGAGAAATTTAAACTACAATAGCATGACCCTGTTAACGGTTCACCACTCTTTCTTACTTGGACCTTGTTTACCTTTTTTTTGAGAGGTAATGTAATGTAATATTTGTTGTTTGAAACAGATGGAAAATTGACAGGCCTGTCAGTTCTATGGATGTTTTACCCTCCAGGTCTCCGCTCCAGTCATGTGACTAAAAATAATTAGGGGTGTAACGATACGCTCAGGTCACGATCTCGATACTGGGTTCACGATACAATACGTCTCACAATTTTTTTAACAAAATGAAACTGAAATTCAAATAACAGATTTATTTTAAAAAACATTAACAAATTTCAATACTTTTCCTTGTTGTACCTACAAGATCACATTTCAAGGTTTAATAAAAACCTTCTGTATTCAAATTAACAGCTGATTAGGTCTGTCTGTCACTGGAAAAAAAAAAGTTTAACATGAACTTAGAATTAAGAATCCTAAGGGACCATTCACATATCGCATCTAAAAACGTGTGAAAGGCGGCCGCACCGCTTCTCCTTTCCAAAGCGCTTGCGCTCTCGTGCCATAGGTCGTTGCTATGCTGAAGGCTATAGCTGAATACAACTCTCTCAAACTTCCCAACGAGCTCACCTGCGAGCCCTATGATTGCAGCCACCGTTTTGCCTCAGCACAAACAGGGGCCAGAATCACCAGGCACAGATGCGGACACCTCTTCCCTCGGAAAGAGTGCCGGAACAAGAACGGTAAACAACAGACAAACACACAGACGGCGCCCTCAAGCACTGTCTATGCACGCTCCTCTCCAGACAGAAAACACCCAGAAATGTGTATATCAAGTGTCAAAAGCTGGGACATGGATGAACACACACTCTAGAACATTTGTAAGGCATATTAAAGATTCCCTTACCGGAGTCGATATAGTCGTGATCAGACAGAACAGACCCGAAAGATGATAGATACTAGTTGCGTCCCAAATGACGGACTATACACTATGCACTTATACACTATGTACTTGTGCACTATGTACTCATCCATGTAGTGCGTGAATGTTATAGGGTTATTTCGTCATTTAACATCGGAGTTTGATACCCCCTCCACTACGTAATTAAAGTTGCGACAGTTGAGTGCACGAAGTGTCCAACATTCCACACTTCGTTTTTTTCATTAATTTAGTGCATCATCCGGGTATTTAAAGTGTACTTTTACTTTTTGGAATTTTCTGTGTGAACGCACTACTCGCACTATTTAAACTTAAAAACGTCATAGAATAGTGCATAAGTACGCGAATTGGGATGCACCTACTGTCTGTTTCTCCAGGCGCTCCTTTTATACTTCCGGGTCGCGCCATATTACGTCATAGGCTGTCGCCGGCCAATAGGGATTGGAGTTGTTGGATATTTTGCTATCCAAATAGCAAAATATTTTTATATTTTGCTATTGTTTTATATTGTATATTACTGTTTAAATGTCACTATCAGAATTTGGCCATTTTTTACTGTATACAAATACAAATATACAGAATGAACCACAGGTTATTCCACAGTTAAAAATAGCATATTGTGTTTTTAAGACATTTATTTATTATTATTTATTCATATTTATTTATTAACAGATTCAAATGGATGATGCCATGGAGTCAGAGACTGAAGAAAAGAATAGCAAAGATAATGTCAACAGAGCAGATGGCTCAGTCCTTGATAAAGGTACATGTGATCCAGTTAAAAAGGAAGTGAACGAAGAAACAATTCATATGCAGTCAACTTTAGTTCACGTCACATCAGAAGATCAAACTGAGGTAAAAACTGAGACACTGCAAAACCACTCTGATGTTAAAAACAAGATGAACATGCAGTTGTGTAGAATATTGGACTTGAAAAATCCTATTAATTAATCAATGTCTTCAGGATAATGAAGATTCGGGAGAAAAAGGGAGCAGCTCCAAACCTGATGATCATGTAGACGTGAGTGAAGCACCTGCACCATGTGACTCTGATTCTTCACTCAGCAGCTCAAGTAAGAACATTTTTTTGCTAATAATAAGACTTGTTCTTATGTTGTGGTGTTTTGGTGTGTTTAACAACAGTTCTGTGGTATTTAATTATTCTAGAACCCAATCTGTCTGTTGTGTTATTTGGAAACTCTTCGGCCATTCAGTTTGGAAATACAAACATTCTGCTAGGAGAAAAACAAACTGCAGAAATACCCAGCATTGTTCCTTTACAGAGGAAGATATCAGAACATCAGGTCTCTGTGATCAACATAACTGGCTTACATGAGACTGATCATGTGGATCTTCTCATTGATCATCTAGTGAATGAAAATGAAATCCACGCCTTCATATTTGTTGTGCAACTGAGTCAGTTGACAGAAGCTGATAAGATGCGTCTTGAATGGCTTCAGAGAGTGTTTGGAGACAAAGTTCTTCGGTTTGTGACAATTCTCTGCACTTATGAGAAGAAAGAACATCATGAAACTACAAAAGAAGATCTGAAGAAAAACCCTGTTCTGAAGTGGATGATGGAGAAATGTGGAGGAAGATTTCAGACCTGCAACATGATGATGGACAACCAATCAGAGCTGAGAGACCTGATGAACAAGATTGAGCTTCTGTTTAATATGAATCAACAGCTGTGTTACACTGTAGAGAGACGAGAGACAGAAGAGCCACAATGCAGTGAAAGTGATGGTGAGAATATTAAAATCAGTTTGTTTTTTTGTTTTTTTACATTGATTGATTTACATTGATATTTCCCATGTTTAGTCCACACTCTAATGTAACATTTTCATCTAAGGTCGACAAACTATTTTATTATAAAGACTTTTGTTTGAAAAAGTTTGCTGATAGAGGGCTTTAGGATAAATGGGCTTAAGAATTAACTGGTTGAAGATCCTCAGTTTAGAATCAGCAACTGATAACAGGAGATCATTGTTAATATGGATAAAAATATAGGACAACACATTTTAAAGCAGTGAAGATAAAACTGACCATATTATTTTGAGTTTAAACAAATCTCAGAATATCACAACCTTTTCAGCCACTTAATAATAATCTTACAATATAAACAAAATTATTTACTGTATTTCCCAGAATGTCACTTTTTAACATCTTAAATGCTGTGACACATTTCAACGTGACTTATATAATGCAATTTACAACAAGTGCATAAAGCATTCCAAGCATTTTGTTTTATTTACAGCTATTTTCATTATTTCTGGCAACATTACTGTTTGTTTGTTTGGTTTTCTCTCAACAATGCAATTTTGACCAACTTTTTTGTGAAAAATCTACTTAGGAAAGTAGAACCAGATGCTGTACTTACCTGCATCTAATGAATATATGAGAGATGATACCTGTTTTCAAATGGAATTTAAATATTCCAAGAATCTGAAGGAACATACTTGCAAGCTCATTATGTATTTCTCATTTTTTTAAAGATGGCACTCCAATCAACAAAGGAAAGGAGCCAGTCAAAACAACAGAGAAAGAAGGTCAACACCTAGTAAGAGTGGAGTCTTGTGCACATTTTTGCTGTTTGCTTCTTGATATCGCATTCTCCAGTTGATGATGATATAACTTCAAAATTTCAGACAAAGTCTGAAATTTGTCTTGCATTACAGGTTCACTCAGAATTACAAAACATTATCACACAGATAGGATCCTACAATCAAATTAAATGAATAAAATTCACATTCAAAGCTCTGGTACAAAAATTTTTGGGGGGTAGTTTATTCAGCTTAATACAACTTGATGTACAAAGGATTGCTTTAGTCTAATTTGATTATTACTTGGAAACTTAGAAAACATTTAGTTGGTTCATCCGCTTTTTTTAAAATAAACTGACATGAAAAACAATAGAAAAATTTGGTTTCCTGCTCCAAAAGATAAACAAACAGTGAAGAAAGTAGATTCTTTGCATTGATTTTTTTATTTATTTATTTATTTTTTTACTACAGTACTTGTATGTCTCTACCTGTCTGATGTTCCTATCGTGCATAATAATTGATGCCCATATGTGGTCTGACCCGACAGGAGTATTCATTCACTAGTACTATGACTGACATCGAATTCGGTTTTTGAAGAGTGCTAAGGTTAAGGTACATTCAGGGTATGCTGGGGAAATCAGATGGACGGAAAGCTCACATGGGGAAAGGGGAGCACTTGGCTAGTTGTGCCGCAATTTATTTGCTTATACCTGACAAAACTGGACGAAACTGGCTCAACCCGGAGATTGTAAATTCTTACAAAGGTATTAGGTGTCACCTAGTCTAGCGCTCTGCAGATGCCTGTTAGTGAAATGCACATTTACCTTTTCCTGATAAGCCAAGGCTTTAACAACCACTGTTTGGAGGCAGCCTTCCCTTTCTACTGTCCCCCAAAACGGCAAAGAGCTGCTCCAGATAAATGTGCAAAGCGTGTACTGGGAACAACAAAAATAAGGTTGGGTCTGCCTCGACTCGAGGAAGCAATTGCAAGTTTACCACCTGATCCCTGAAAGGGGTCATGGGAACTTTGGGCACGTAGCCCGGTCTTGGTCTTAAGATTACGTGAGAGTATGCTGGACCCGCAATCTTCTTAAAGGAAGTGAGGGCGGTCAGAAGTGCTGAGAGGGCACTTAACTTCCTTTGAACCGCTGGAGTCAGTAGAGCGATCTGTAGGCCCAGCAAGGCCAAAGAAAGATCCCATGAGGTAATAAGCTGAGGCCTAGGAGGATTCAACCTTTTGACACCTCGGAGGAACCTGATAATTAGGTTGTGCCTTCCTAATGACTTACCATTCATTGCATCATGATTTGCCACTATGGCGGCCACATACACTTTTATGGTGGAAGGTGACCCTCCTACCTCTCCTGCAGGAAAGAAAGCACTGACCCGACTGCATCTCTTTGTGTCTTCCCCACGAGAAGCACACCAATTAGCAAAAGACTCTTCTTCAAAGCATAGGCCCGCTTTGTAGAGGGGGTTCTAGCCTGAGTGATGGTGTCTATCATTGCTGGTGGCAGACCACTCAAGTCTTCTGCGTCCCGTCCAGAGGCCAGACGTGGAGGTTACAGAGGTCTGGGTGCAGGTGCCAAATTGCAAGAGCACAGTATAACGGCTGATTGAACAGTCATGTTAATTTTTCTGTGTTTTACTGACATAGTCTGATATCATCTCAACTGACCGCAGTTCACTGTTGTTCAACTGAAGCTCCCTCGTAGTCTCCTGTAGCCTATCTTTTCCAATTTTCACTGATTTAACTTATTCGTTCAAAAAGCTGATTTATTCAGTAAAGAAAGTCAAGTCAAGTCAAGTCACCTTTATTTATATAGCGCTTTTTACAATGCAGATTGTGTCAAAGCAGCTTTACATTGATAACTGGTACATAATTTTGGCTGCACAGCAGCTCTTAAAGAATAGTGTCAATGCAGGCAGATCAGAAGCACTGTTGATTAACCCTCTGGGGTCTAAGGATTTTTGGGGCCCTGGAGAAGTTTTGACATGCCCTGACATTTGTGCTTTTTTCAGTTGTTCATAAACATATAAATGGCACAAGTGTCATTACACTGTATTCAGCACAAACTAGGCTACCATAATATGTGAGGAACATGTATGTACATGTTTGT
>RJVU01057296.1:55724-65922 GCA_003731715.1 Anabarilius grahami
TTTTACAAAAAGCACAACATTTTGTTTTTACTCTGAGTGTACACAAATAAAAGAAGATATTCCACAGATTAAAATGGTGTATAACTCTTAATTATATGTGCAACATTGATGGAGTATTTTGAGTCTCTTTCACACTGGTAAGAAAAAAACCGCGATGTATCGCCGGCGTGACGGTCAGACCCCAGAGTGTTAAATGCCAAGAATACTGTTGAATATCAAATGTCAAGTCAAATGTCAAGTGTCCCCAACTAAGCAAGCCAAAGGCGACAGCGGCAAGGAACCCAAACTCCATCAGGTGACATCAGGTGGCAAACAGGTGGCAAACAAGTGGCAAATAGGTGTTAAAATGGAGAAAAAAAAACCTTGGGAGAAACCAGGCTTAGTCAGGGGGCCAGTTCTCCTCTGGCGAACAGTGCTTTGTTACGAATCAGGTTGCTATCATAAGTCTGATAGGATCGCACCAATCAAAGTGTTTATTTCAGTTCCATCCAGTTGAGGATCGTATTCATCACGCCGGTATGGACAGTCTGTTGAGGAACTGTGCTACTGGATGTTGTGTCGATGAGGCCTTCACAATGGATGATCTAGTCGACTCGATCTCTGCTGATACTTCAGGGCTGCGTTGTGGTCGTGTCATGGCTCCGGTCCTTGGTCTCAGCTGAATACGGCCCGGGTCCGGTTGACTACGGTAAACCTCGGGATAAACAGAAAGACTAATATTAGCGTAGATGCTAATATTACACTGCCATTTGTTGCTCAGGGACGCAATTACAGTGCTGTGGATTTGTTTTGAACTATATTCATTGGCGAAATTGTGCAAAAACAGGCAATGGTGTCTAAAATGTAAACATGAATAAAATTTATATAACATTTGTTATGCTGATATCTGGAGGAAAAACGGCACTCTTCATTTGATATTTATTAACTATATTAAAGTCACACAGTGAAAGCGTGCACTCTAAATGTGTATCAACATTAGTCTAATCTACAAGACAACATCACATACAGGAATGTCAGATCGATTGTGCATCATTAAAACAACAATTATGATAAAATCGCAGACTAAATATATCGCACACCCCTGCCCTACCCTCTTCACAGTATAAATAACCTTTGAAATTCAGGTCTGTAGATATTTCTATTTAGACTCTTGGGGGCAGTGAAACAGCAAGGCTACTATGGTGGCGCCAATCAATCTACAATATTTTTTTTTTGGTGGCATTTTATTTTCTTTCACTTCATGAACTTGTGAATTTACAATATGCATTTAAATTATTAGTACCCACTGCAAAATCATACAGGGTCTTGGGGGTGCCCCTGAGGAGACTACACTGTTCGTTTATAATTGGTATGATGGGTAGTGGCATGCAAATTTTTCAGATGTGATTGGGGCTTCTAAGTACGACACAACCTCGAATTGACTGACGGACAGGGAAATATTGATAACCACAATAAATCAAGTCAAGACAAGTCACCTTTTATTTTTATAGTGCTTCTAACAATGAAGATTGTGTCAAAGTAGCTTTACAGTGATAACTGGTATATAATTTTGGCTGCACAGCAGCTCTTAAAGAAAATGGCATCATTGTCTAGCTAGCTTAAGTAAATTCAGTATTGACTCATTTGGTTGTAAAAATCAATAATTGGTTAATTTATCTATAAATCAACACTGGAAAAAAAACAGTGATGTCATTGTCCAGCTCATTTTTTTCGCACACAATGGTGTCAATGTTCACAGATCAAAAACATTGTTGAATATCAAGTGTCCCAAACTAAGAAAGCCAAAGGCGACAGCAGCAAGGGACCCAAACTCCATCAGGTGACATCAGATGACAAATGTGTGATAAAAATGGAGGGAAAAAAAACCTTGGGAGAAACCAGGCTCAGTCGGGGGGCCAGTTCTCCTCTGGCCAACAGCGAACAGTGCATGATTATAATTTAGGTAGCGTAACAGGTCATAAGTCCCATTGGGATTGCAACAGTTAAAATATTTGATTCAGTTCCATCTAGTTGAAGATTGTATTCATCTTGCCGGTATGGGACAGTTTGTTGGGAATCTGTACTACTGGCTGTCGCAGGGGATGATCTAGTTGACTCAATCTCTGCTGACACTTCAGGGATGTGTTGTCATTGTGTCTAGGCACAGGTCCTCCATTTGATCTGGATACGACCTGGATCCAGCTGACTACAGTAAGCCTTGGGAGAGGTTAATATTGGCATAGATGCCATTCTTCTTTTGATGTAATGAGTACATCTGGTGTTATAAGAAGTGTTCCCTCATTTATGCAGCCTAATAATCCTTTAATGGATTTGAAAATATAAATTGATAATGTGTTGCGTATGCCAGGGTAAAGAGATGCATTTTTTTGACGGAAAATCCTCACATATACTATTTCTTTCTAAGAAGGAACATAGTTGCGATGATTTTCTCTCTGATATTATCAATCTTGCAAGTAAAGAAGATCATAAAGTCATTACTGCTGTGCTGTTTGGAAACATCAGAGGTTGAAGCTTTATTTTCTCATTCATTTAGCCACTGTCTCAAATAAATACCTAGGGTTGTTTATTTTCTTCTAAAAGTTATAATAAAATAGGCAGATCTTGCAGTTTTTAAAGTCTTTCTGTACTTAAGCATTTCGTGGAGAGAGAGAATGATTAAAACTTCTAGTTTTGTTTTCTTCAAGCTGCACTCCATTTTTCTGGCTGCTATCTCAAGGGCCTGGCGTTGGTCTAATTTCCTTATTCTTCTTTAATGGAACTGAGTAGGAGCAACTGAGTATAATGTGCTGGAAAAGAGAGGATAAAGAGTTTGTTGGAACATTGAGTTCTTCTAAGCCAGCGGTTCCCAAACTTTTTTTCCTGCGCACCCCCTTCTACGTCCCAACCGGGTTGGCACACCCCCAATCCCCACTTCAAAAAAAATAAAAACACAACGAAGCTTTGTTTTATCGCCATATAAAGACTCATGTTTAATCATGCGCAAATAACCAGAACACGCATGACAATAACAACATCAACAAAGTTTCAATATAATGCAACAAAGCTACGCACAAGCTTCCACTTTTAAGAGGACGAGAGACAGACACAGGCTCAGNGAGAGAGAGAGAGAGAGAGAGAGAGAGAGAGATGTGTTAGTATTCTCCGTAGGCCTATATGTGTAGCAATAATATCAAATACTTACCCATATTAATGTGACGGGTGGGCTTGCATCTTGGCACAAAGCTCTCCGAAGTTTGGCGCAATGGAAGACAGTTTAAGCCTCAATTCGTTCTCAACATCATCCAGTCTTTGCCGATATTTAGTTTTAACTGCTGCCATAGCAGAGAAACCAGCCTCGCAGAGATAAGTTGTGGCAAAGGGCATCAAAACTCTCAAGGCTTGCTTTGCCAAGACTGTGTATGATGTCAGTGACTCGGTCCAAAAATCCACAAGTGGCTTTCGTTTGAACTGTAACTGCAGTGCTCCATCAGATGACAGCTCGATCTGCTGCTCCTGCTCGTGAAATGACAGCTGTGGGACGGGCAGGGAAACTTCAAATGGATTGCAAATCCAAGCGCGAGATGTGTCCATAGGTGGGAAGTGTTTCCGTAGATGCTCGGCGAGTTGGTTGAGGTGTTCAATTATGAGACTTTTTACATGCTTACCCAGGTCCACGTAATTTTCCCCCAAGAACTCGTGAAGCGTAGGGAAACACAGGTGTGTGTTCCCACTCACACAACTCGCCCAGAACCGTAGCCTCTTTATCATGGCCTCAATCCTGTCTTGTGTATTGAACACAGTTACACTGACTCCCTGCAGACTTAGATTGAGTTCATTCAGAGCTGAGAAGATGTCCGCTAGATAGGCGAGCCTTTTCAGAAAATCTTCGTCATTCATACTGGAGGCCAAATGAAACGGATTCTCCTCAAAAAACTGCTGCAATTCGTGCCGGAGTTCAAAGAGCCTTGTGGACAGCCAACGCACCTCTGTGTGCAGCAGCAGTGATTTGTGTTCGCTGCCCATCTCATTACATAACAGTGTGAATATTCGTGAATTTAGAGGACGAGCTTTAATGAAGTTCACCAGTTTGACTGCGTCGTTCAGCACTGCAAGTAGAACAGCTGGCATGTTTTTGGCTGCGAGGGCCTCTCTGTGAATACTGCAGTGTAACCAGCTGATGGATGGGCAGACTCTCCTAATATGAGCTATAAGCCCCGTGTGTTTCCCCGTCATTGATTTTGCCCCGTCTGTGCAAATTCCCACACAGCGCTCCCAGTCGATCCCATTGGTCCTCATAAAAACATCAATTAAATTGAAGATTTCCTGTCCTGTTGTTCGGGTAGCAAGGGGCCGACAGAACAAAAAATCTTCTTGTACCGTTCCTTCAAAAAGGTAACGGACATACAGAAGAAGATTGGCCAGATTTGCAACATCTGTAGACTCGTCTACTTGCAGAGAGTAAAACTCACTTTTCTTTACACAGCTGATTAGTGTAGCCAGGATGTCTTCAGACATGGCATCAATGCGGCGCGACACAGTGTTATTGGACACAGGAATCATGTCCAACTTTTTTGCCTCTTTCTCTCCAATCATACACTCCACCATCTCTTTGGCCGCTGGCAAACACACGTCTTCGGCAATTGTGTGTGGCAGCCCCTTTCTCCCTATTCTGTAACTGAGCAGATATGAAGCCCGTAATGTGTCTTTCATAGACCCAACGCATGAATGAAACTGCATTTGTTTTTTGGCTTTTCTGCAACTCCTCCAACTTTGCTTTAAAAAATGTAAAGGGCTTTTGACTTAAATTGTCGTGTGCAGGTGACGACAGAGATAAGATGGCTTCAGACAGCTGTTTGCTAGAACTTCACTGCACAACTCGCACTGAGGCTTCGGGCAATCTGTATCGCCGATCCAAGTGAAGCCCAGACCCAGATAATTGTCATCATATTTCCTTCTTTTTTTCCCCGTCTGGTGTTCACCCTCATCACCTCTTTTTTGCCATCTCCTTCCCTCCTCTTCGGTTTCCTCCGGCGCATCTTCTGGAATGAATGAAACGAGCCTGCAGTGCATACAAGAAGAGCAGTGCGTAGAAGACAGCAACTGTCTTCTTCTACGTTTTTATCAAAAACTAATTAATTATAGTTTTTTTATTTAAAATAAAAGCGATTACAAAGGAAATGTTTACTGTTCATGTTTTTTTTATTGTATGGAAAATTTCCACTTAAAAAAACAGACCGCCATTACATTTTTCCTCTCGCGCACCCCCACACTTTGGGAATCCCTGTTCTAAGCTATCTGGTATGCTAAGGAGATGAAACTGACCAGGAAGATTATTTATAAAGCAAACTTTAGTGGTAGAAGTGATGGCAGGGTGGCGGAATTGCAGACTTGGCTAAATGTAGTATACATGCGACTAGATGATGATCTGAGATATACAAAAGAAAGCAACTTCCCATTGTTTGTTTATTGACCTTGAGGTGTTTGGTGTGTCCCTGCTAGCTTAGCTATCAGGCCCCCTATGGTTTTATGAGTCTACTGCAGCATTTACTTGAACAAGTGACACCTGCATAGACAAATATCCTAGCTTAAACTAAATAGGTAAAACCTTCCTTTTTCTTTCTGATTCCATCTTATTCTTTTATTTCAGCTTTGTTTTAATTGTTACTATTGTAGTGACCAAACCTGAGACGAACCACCAGTTTTGAGTAATTGTTTGACTACATGTACAGCCTGTCATTAGCTGACTGCTTACAGACCCATCAACAAATATACTCAAATTCTTTATTTGTGTTCACCAACACAAAATCGTATTGCCCTTCTTTATTAGCTGCCCCACATCAGCTATTCACACCTTACATGGCCCACATAGCCATTCCCCCACACAGATACACCTCTGTACAAACATGCAGAACGTTGCCTTGCCATTTCTCTCCCATCACAAAGAGGGGAGGAGCCAAAGCCCTCTGCTATACACTTCACCAGCCAGTTTTCTGAAAGCATATGCAGCTGCAGAAGGAGATGGATTAATTCAGACAAACCCTGAAACAGCTGGTGACATTTAAAGACCTCCAGCGAATGGCCAGACACATCCCTGCATTGCTAAGAAAATAATCTTGAAGGTTTCTTCATTTGAGCACCCAGTCAAATTACATATGCAAATGCCCTGCTAGAAGGACAAAAGATCATAAAATTTTTCTCAGAAAGCTTAAGTGACCATTAGTTCACAGACCCGTAGAGGTGGGACTTCCACACAGAGTTAAAGGACAACTAAACAGTGACACCTCTCTCTTCTTCCTTCTACTTGCTGCTTCTACTGATTGCCGTTCATGTGAGACCTCACCTGGCCCCTGAGCCGGTGGTGCCACACTTGAAGACCTCATTCACTTCTGGCTATGCACAACTTCCTCAACAACAGAGTCAAATTAACAACAACTTCGTTGTAATTTTTTAATTCAACTCAGAAGATATTGATTACAACTTCAGCACCATCGGACCGAACCATCAAGAATTTCTCCCGAGACTGAATATCCAGACGCTCTTCAACAGCTAAGGCATTTGCAAGTATCGTACATTTGAACACTGAACAGTGATTTATTAAGTTGTGAACCTATTTGTTAACAAAGGCACTTTATAGTGAGAAACTGGTGGTTCTTCCAGCTTGTTAAATTACTCCTTTCATAACTCCATTCCTCTGTTATGCTACAGTTTCATTCATGTCCGCTTTCTCACTTCCTGTGTATGCATGATTTGTATGTCTGTGTTTGTTAGATTAGTTGTGTTCATGATTTAGTTAAATAAATAAACCTTTTGTGCACATTCTTGCCAGTTGATTCTGGTCTGCTTATAAACCAATGTCAATTATGATCACACCTAAATGCTAAGAAAGCTTTATTTTTTTCTGTGGCCATGGAAAACATCCATTCTGAAGAGCTGATAGATGATCAGTACTGAGTTTTCGCTGTTCAAACTGATTAATTGATTGTAATATCAATTCAGCTACATGAAGTTAATTTGATTAACTGATCTGAATATTGATAATTATGAGTTATGATTAATTATTCATAATTCCTTTTCAAGCTAATTTGCTACAAATTAAAGACCTATGCCGCGCCATCTAGAGTTTCTAACCAGAACAAGGTAACTATTTAAAATACTGTTTTATGCATCTCCTCTGGACCATTTCAAAGCAAACTTATTGGCTTTCAGTAAACTTCACCAATTCAACACAGGACAATGCAGAATTAAAAGACCTTACATAACCTTACCAAACTAGATATTTGGGAAGCATAGTCAGTGAAGAAACACTTCATATGCGGTGAACATTGTATCAGAAGGTCAAACCCCTATAACTGAGGTAAAGCCAGAGCACAGATTTAAAACAGAGACACTGCAAAATGTCTTGTAGGGGTGTCCCCGACTACGGATTTACATAATCGAATCCGATTCTAATCAAATTGCCTATATTTGACTGATAGTTGAATCATACAGTATCTCACAGAAGTGAGTACACCCCTCACATTTTTGTAAATATTTTATTATATCTTTTCATGTGACAACACTGAAGAAATTAGCAGGAAGGCAGACACAGAACATAATAAATCCAAAATACTAGTTTTAATGATGGGCAGAAGGGCTGGTGCAGCACAACATACATGGCATGGACGGTGTTTGGAAAAAGACCAGAGGAACTTAAGTAGCAAACATAACAAGGATAATTATTGGGACACAGGTGATACAAATGAACTAATGATGAAGAGTGGGAAAACAGAACAAAGGAACACGTGACAAATGACAACAAACTGAAGGTCCTTACGAACAAAAAACTAACAGACTGTGACATTCCAACCCTGGTGAGCCGACCGTCCTAGGGAGCCTGGCGAGGACGAATGCTCGATGGCTCCTGGCAGGACCACGGTGTAACCTCACCACTGAGGGACTGATGGGAGACAATGATGACTGGATGGCAGGCTTGGCGGAGGTCTGGGAGTGAAGAGACAGGAACGTCACTCGCAGTCGACTGTCAACAAGAGGGGAAATGTCATGCCGATGTGTACTCTATACAAAGTTATATATCATAAATACCATCTCTGTACTGTTTGCAGTCATAATAATAATAATAAAGAATTGTCATGCCAAATGCTTTGAACAATGTAGGTAATCGGTGAAATTGTGGAGGAACTTATGCTCGCGCAGCAAATTGACAACACCTGAACCATTCGTAGAAGACTAAAACAGCATGGATTTTTAAATGCGTGCAGTCAGTGTAATTCATAAACTCATCCTCATTCTTTATAAATCTCTCCAACAGTGGGCTTTAGCCCCATTAGCCATGCAGCATTATCAAACTCATTCAGAATCAAATGTAAACATCCATAAAAATAATTACCTTACTTACGTGATCTGATATGCTGCATCACGAACACTTAGTAAAGATCCATTTTGAGAGTTATATTAGCTGTGAGAACTTCTATTGTTTATGCAATGTATTATAGAGTTGCGAGCTTGGGGGTGGGGAGCAGAAGCATTTAAAGGTATACACACACTGAATCGGTGCATATTTAACTACACCCCAAAATAGGCAGATAAAACATGGTATAATAAAAAAATCTATGGGGTATTTTGAGCTGAAACTTCACAGACACATTCTGGGGACACCTTAGATTTATATTACATCTTGTGAAATAGTGTCCTTGGGAGCCAATGCAGTGTTGACAGACCACTGCCAACTGTACATTGTAGGAAAGAACGAATATAAGATGCACACAATGAAAACGATTTTAAGGCTTTAACATTGCTGGAGGTAGATATTGTATCCAAGTAATACTTCAAATCTTCACAAAACATAATAAATAGGGGTTATACAGACAAAAATTTGCACTTATGTATAAAAAAGAGCTAAATATAAATAATTTATTAGAAAATATTGATTAAAAACCCAAACAAAACATCCTAGTACAACAAAGAATAATTGTCGGCCCCACTTTATATTACGTGGCCTTAACTACTATGTACTTACATCAAAAAATAAGTACGATGTACTTGTTGAGTTCATATTGAATTGCAAAACATTTTAGCTGCTGTTGAGGTGGGATATGGGTTAGGTTAGGGAAAACTTTGGTGGTATGGGTAGGTTTAAGGGTGGGTTAAGGTGTAAGGGATGGGTCAGCTGTGTAATTATAAATGTAATTACAGACGTAATTACATACAGGTGTTTTTAAAATATAAGTACAATGTAAAAACATGTATGTACACTAAGTGCATTGTATCAGATGATTAATTTAAATGTAAGTACATAGTAGTTAAGGGCACTTAATATAAAGTAGGACCAAATTGTCTAAGAGAGAAGCATGTTTTAGATTTTTTTTTCCAATCGTAATGAAATTTACCCTCTTGACAGTCGACTGCGAGTAACGTCACTTACCATACAAACACGCCCCATAGTATAGTCCCAGCTCTGACGCTGATTGACATGTTTCTATGTAAGGCATTGGAAATTCAAATGATAAATGAATTGTTTTGGCAGGCTACATATTCAATACAGAGAAAATGAAAAAGCAGACGTGGTAATTGAGACTGCTATTTAAATATGACAGGGTCATACAGGGAAATACAGTTGCAATGTGTGTATATATAAAAAAAAAAAAAAAAAATCCTTGCTACGAGCACTTTACTGACAACTGTGACTTCACACAGCACTTACATACTGTTGTTCTCATGTTGACTTGACTTGATTCTACTATTCTCACTTGTAAGTCGCTTTGGATAAAAGCGTCTGCTAAATGACTAAATGTAAATGTAAATGTAAATGGACTTTGCATTTGAAATTTGGCAGTCATTGTGCGTTCGCGACAGCGAAAACGCAAAAGGTAATGCAAGATTCGCAATTGCGTTTGGATTATGTCACAGTTTATGTGTCCACATATGTATAACACAATTGCAAATACAATTTGCAATTTATTTTGAGAATTTTCTGGAATATCCTTCCATAGGTGTTCCATAACAAAAGCACAAAGGCTCAAAAGCTGCTGTAGATCAGCTTACCCGGAAGTCTCCGTAACTTGCAGATTTAAAGAAAAATAAATAAATAAAATTAAAAAAAAGAATATATATATACATGTCCTTCTCAAAAATTTAGCATATTGTGATAAAGTTCATTATTTTCCATAATGTAATGATAAAAATTAAACTTTCATATATTTTAGATTCATTGCACACCAAC
>RJVU01057296.1:90518-103032 GCA_003731715.1 Anabarilius grahami
AATGAATTCAAAATTATTTTGTACAAATTTTTTGTTTGAGATTCCACTGGTTACAGAACTAGGGCTGGTAGATCTGGGAAAAGCCTACTTTATTTGTGTGCTTTGAGAAATGAACTGATGTAATTAACCATTACAAATAATAAAATAAACAGTATTTTGCAGTGATTATTTTTGATTGACACATAATAACTTATGCATGTTAATAAGGTTTAAAACAGTAGTTTCCAATTAGAGAACCAGCACTAACTTGGGGACCTTGGCAAGCTAAAATCTATAATTTCAAAAAGCACTATGAATGTGAAGGTTGAGGAAAACCTCTTGAGGCTACCAAACTTTTGGAGAGAACATACATTCAACATCTATTTAATTTTGACTTTAAAGAGCTGAAGCATTTAAAGCAGCAGATGACAAAACTGCAGCTTATGATTAGAATAAACATTTTAGTATCCATTGGTGTGGACACTAATATAGTTACTATAGTTACCATTCTAGGTGGCATAACAAATTGTCTTTTTCTTCTCAGGCCCCTGCAGAAGAGCTTAAAACAGACAGAGAGACCCCAGATCAACATGAAGACAATGAAAAGCTTACAAAGTCAAAAAGACACAGACTTCTTGACATGTGTCGAAATAAACTGAGAGCTGCAGATGTTCTTCAGATAACTGAACATTCATTACAGTCCCATGAATCTTGTGCTGAAGAAGATCTGATTCAGATTTTCATACAAAAACTACTGATGATAAACTACAGAGCAAGATACATTACAACTAAGTATAACAATGAAAAAGATCACACACAACAAAGAGACAATGATCCATATGAAGATGAGAGTGATATATTCAAAGCATTGTCTTTGTCTAGCAAAAAAACAAGTCAATCTGAACCATTTGACCCGATGGATGTGCAGATGGCAGTGTTTCATTGTTCTGATGGTTTTCTGAAGCAGCTGTTGGTCACTAAACTGTCCCAGTGTCAGTACGCTCTGCCTCTGCTTGTTCCTGATCCATTCACACAACAGATTGAGTTTCCTCTCTGGACATTCAGACAAATCAACAAGAGCTGGAAGATGAGAAACACAAACTATGAAAGCATCAGTCGAAACCAGCCGATCTACAAGGCAGAAACTCCAATGGTGTTTTTCTTCAGGTTTGGCTCTGTGTCTTCATCCAAGTCTGAGCTGATGAACAATCTGATCAATGAGAAACATGACACGTTCTTCCACAGGAACTGCCCAGGCAGCAGCAGAACCAGAGAACTGATGGATGGAGTGGTGGAGATCGCCTGGTTCTGCCCCTCTGGATCATATGATGATAAATTCACTGACTGTGTTGCGTTCTGTAATCTACACGGTGATGCAGGAGACCATGAGAAACAGCTGCAGATCCTCACTGAAATGGCCTCAGTCAATGTTGTTCTGCTATCTCAACTGGACAGGAATGACAAAAGTGCTGCAATAATACAAAACATGTACAGGGACAGAAAGCCATTTATTTGTCTTTTTTCTGAGGATGAATCTACTGTAATTAAGACGAAGAAAGGGAAATTCAAAATTGGTTTAAAAGACAGAAATCCGTCAGAAGTATCTGAAGAACTCAGAAGAGCTATAAATGATTGTCTCTCAGAATCATCTTCCACTTTCAGAATTGAAGATGTGTCCAAACACTCAGACATCAGAGTAGATGAGGAAGATGATGATGACTGCAGGAGAGGAAGAGAAGCAGCACAGCAGATGATGAGTTTACTGGAGAAGAAAGATCTGACAGAAATCAAAGAATCAGTTCTGCCTCATCAGGGGAAACTGTGGCATCAGTGGTGTCAGAAGAACAAAGAACTACATCGGCCTCGTGCAGAAGAGATAGAAATGGAAACAAGTAGAAAACACACAGTAATGAAGAACATTCGTCAAAAACAGCATGAATCTGACATTAGTAAGTTCATAACATTCTTTATTAAAGAAATGATCTCCCATGCTGAGAATAAAGTGTATTTTCTTAAATGGCTTGGAATCTTCCTGGATGAATATACCTCACAGGATATTTCTACTCTTCATCAAAAATATGATGCAACGTGGTCAGAAGTTGTAAAACTAAAAAGGATTCATGATAAATCAGAAAATCGTAAAACTGAACAAGCAAAACTTGAAAGAATATCTGAGGAACTTCAAGCTGCAGCCTTTGGTTTGGAGCACATCATGAGGGAGATCGGTCAGATCTATGAATCATGTTCATCTGTGCAGAAGAACAAGAAAGATCTGGAGTTTGACTTCTCTTCTTTCCCGAGTCTTGCAGCAGAGATGATGATCTCTGGATTTCCACTGGAGCTGATGGATGGAGATGCTGCTCATGTTCCTGTGGTCTGGATCTCTGCTGTTCTAGATGAACTCATCCAGAAACTGGGAGACCAGAGAGTCTTTGTACTGTCAGTTTTAGGGCTTCAGAGCTCTGGGAAATCCACCATGCTGAATGCCATGTTTGGACTCCAGTTTGCCGTCAGTGCTGGCAGGTGCACCAGAGGAGCTTTCATGCAGCTGGTCAAAGTGTCAGATGAGATGAAAACACAGATGAAGTTTGACTATATTCTGGTTGTTGACACTGAGGGTCTAAACGCTCTAGAACTGGCTGGAAAATCAACAAGACATCATGACAATGAATTGGCCACATTTGTTATTGGTCTTGCAAATCTGACATTGATCAACATCTTTGGAGAAAACCCATCTGAGATGCAGGACATTCTTCAGTCTGTTGTTCAGGCCTTCATGAGGATGAAGAAGGTCAGACTGAATCCCAGCTGTGTGTTTGTGCATCAGAACGTCTCGGACATCACAGCTGGAGAAAAAAACATGGAGGGAAGGAGACGACTGCAGAAGACACTGGATGAGATGATAAAAGTAGCTGCTGAAGAGGAAGACTGTGATGCAGAATGTTTCAGTGATGTCATTGCATTTGATGTTCAGAATGATGTGAAGTATTTTGCTCAGCTCTGGGAGGGAAACCCACCAATGGCACCACCAAACCCAAAGTACTGTGAGAATATTCAAGAACTAAAGGAAACTATTATGTCTCATGCCTCAAAATCACATGGAATGATGTTGATACACTTAAAAGATCGTATTAAAGATCTCTGGGATGCTTTATTAAGTGAACAATTCATCTTCAGCTTCAAAAATTCATTGGAGATTGCAGTATACAGGAAACTGGAGACTGAATACAGCAAGTGGTCCTGGAGGCTTCGCAGTGCCATGATGGAAATTGAGAACAAACTACACAACCAAATACAAAATAAAGAAATTTATAAGCTTGAGGAAACTGATCTTCAAAGAGAACTGAAAAAGACAAGTAAAGTAGAAGAATCAATGTCAGAATTCTTCGAGAAAGACAAAGATGAAGATAAAGATATATTGATTGAATGGAAAACATCATTTGAAATAAAAATTCAAGAGCTTCAGGAAAATATTGTGGGAGAAACGAAGAGGAAATTAAATGAGATTCTTCAGCAACAAGACTTGCTCGCTCAGAGGACACCTCATGAAAACACTCTCTATGAAAAGAGCAGAGAACTTGCCTTAAAACTCAGAACAAATGATGAAGAAACACTGAAGAAAGAATTTGATTTGTTTTGGAAAGAGAATATCTCTATGACAGCAAACAAGAAGAGAGAAGAGTACTACAGTATTTTCCAGAAATACTGTCACGGAGCAACATCAGCTGCCATTTTTGGTGAGATCATCTGTCAGAAACTGAAAGACCCCATTGAGCAGAGTGTCTATAAGAAGACTGCCAGAGATCTGACTGATGAAATCAGATCAAACTGTCAATCACTGAATGGAAACAGATCAAACCTGGAGAAACGCATCCTGAAGAGACTGGCAGAAGAGGAAGATGTCGACAAATACATGAAGTACATTAATAATCCCAAAGATCACTTCAAGAGTTTCATCAGAGATGAAGTCAGTCGGTACATCACTGATAAGTTCAGTGTCAGTGTTTTGCCCAAGATGAAGAAGAACATTGAAATCCTACAGCAGAAGATCATGAAAGCAGCACATGAATCTACTGAACATGTTCAAGTCAACAGAGGAGATGTTGGTTTGTGGTTGAGGAGTTTCACACAAAAGCTCTCAGATGAGCTTATCTTCTCTGAAAAAGACCTCAGAGGACTGAAACATGAGGATATTGATGATTTCAACCTCCTAGAAGATGTGATAAGACAAGAACTTCCTGCTGTAATGTCTAATATCAGCAGTAGATTCAACACAGAGACATTTCCAGTAAATCTGGACTATAAATTCAGACCAGATGAGCTTCTGTTTGAACACTTGTGTCAGTGCTGTTGGGTTCAGTGTCCGTTCTGTGGAGCCACCTGCACCAACACCATAGAAAACCATCATGGGGATCACAGTGTTTCATTTCATCGTGTTATTAGTCTAAGCAGAATATACTACTCAGATACAGACTACCTGTCTGCCCATATCTGCACATCAGCAGTAGCAAACAGCAATCTATATTTTTATCCAAATAAATCACAAAAAGTCCTCTGCACAGATTACAGAAGAGCAGGAGAAGATTATGCAAAGTGGAGCATCACTCATGATGTCTCTGAACTGCCCTACTGGAAGTGGTTTGTGTGCAGATTCCTGAAAGATCTGGAAAAATACTACACTAAAACATTTGATGGGAGTGGTGAGATACCAGATGAATGGAGAAAATACTCTAAACAGGATGCTATTGAGAGTTTGGATAAATACATTTAATTCCTCATTTGCAAGTTGCTTTGGATTGTCTGCTAAATGAATAAATGTAAATTTAGTTGAACAAGTAAATAATAATTGTTTTTTTTTTTTAGGTCTTTGATTTACATAACAGTTTGAAATTTGTGGATTAAATGATTTCAGACTCAAAGAAGTTTGGAAAGGTGTACAGAATACTGTACATTAGAGAGAAGAATTTAAAGATTTAATAGGTTGTTTGCACATGACTTCATTGCTTCATGCGAAATGCTGCTGAAGTGCAAGGAGTGATTTTTCTATATAGGAATCCTATCACAAAATCAAAATTCCTATGTTTGCGTTGTTTATGGTTGCTCAAATTATCAAACCGAGAAACCACAATGAGCTTTTTTCATTTACGTAACTTACATTGTTTTTTAACTTTTAAAAGTTGTCACCTTTTATAGCGTTTTGCGTCTGCCGATACTGAAATGAATATGGATACTGTTACATGCATGTATATTTATGTATTTGCCTGCCCTCTGCCCTTCGGCCCTTGCTACTTATGTAAACGAACAAAAAGCAGACACGCTCCACAAGGCTGCTACTCTGGCCGATGACTTTGTTTTAACGCATTAAGTCACGTTCAAGGATGTTCAAAAACCACGAGATAAAGTTCCTGTTGATCCACCTGTTGTGTCGCCTCGCAAATCATTTAATGGTAAGCATACTGTTTCGACTGGTGATAGGGTTTGTTTTTATTGTAAGGCCTCTGATCATTTAATTGCAAACTGCCCTGTTCTTAAAAAGAAGTCTCATACAAAATCTGTTGGTTTGATATCCATTGATTCCAGTTAGAAGTTTGACTGCATTATGGTGATGCTCGTCTCACTAAAACTGGTTATGGACCTTTCCTGCATTGTGGAACTGTTTATTCCCAGTTTGTGTAAGCCTGTACCTGCTCGTATTCTTCGGGATACGGGGGCCAGTCTTTCATTTATCTTGGAGGGGGTTTTGCCGTTGTCACAGGAGACTGCCACGGGTAGTGCTGCTCTAGTCCGAGGTATTGAAATGGGCGTTATGGAGGTTCCGTTACACAGAATTAATTTGCAATCTGAATTGGTGATGGGTGACGTGGTAGTGGGTGTTCGTTCATCTCTTCCAGTTCCTGAAGTAACATTCATGATTTAGCTGGAAGCAGTGTGTGGAGTTGTGCTAGGGTATCACCCGAAGTTGTCAAAGTTGCTTGTTGCTAACGCTGATGATTGTGCACTTAAGTATCCTGATGTTTTCACCGCGTGCGCAGTTACTCACTCTATGGCCAAGTCTGCTGATCGTTTCATTTCGGATGAAGTGGATTTATGCGACACATTTATTGCAAATCCTGATGTAACTAAATTGCTCTCCGTTTCTCCACAGGAAAAAGCAGATCCGATTCCCGTGATTGCCGAAAATGCTACTGGTAAAGATCATGTTGATTTGTCTCTGTGTCCAGATAAATTAATTGCTGCCCAAAGGTCCGATTTAACTCTTACCCCATTGTTTGAATTGGTTCAACCAGAGCATGAGATTGAAAGTGCGCCGGAGTCCCAGGCATATTTTCTCAAAAATGAGATCTTAATGAAAAAGTGGGTGTCCCCTAAATCTCCTGATGACTGGAATACAGTCAGTCAAATTGTAGTTCCAGTAATTTATCGTGACATGATTTTAAGCGTTGCACATAATGGTTTGGCTGGTCATTTAGGTGTCGTGAAAACATATGACCGGATTTTGCGAAATTTTTATTGGCCTGGTTTAAAAATGATGTTTCACGTTTTTGTCAGACTTGTCATGTGTGCCAAATGGTGGGAAAGCCCAACCAAGTTATTCAGCCTGCACCACTTTACCCAATTCCCATGGTTTTGGAGCCATTCGAGCACGTAATAATTGACTGCGTTGGACCTTTTCCATGTTCAAAGTCTGGGTACAAGCACCTATTAACTATTATGTGCATGACTACGCGTTTCCCTGAGGCGCTTCCTTTGCGTTCCGTCACCGCTAGAGCCATCACTAAGGCACTCATCAAGTTTTTCTCAGTTTTCGGTTTACCAAGAGTGATGCAAAGTGATCGGGGAACGAATTTTATGTCTCGTACGTTCTCTCAAGTGCTTAAACGACTTGGTATTAAGCATAACGTCTCTGCCGCCTATCATCCTGAGAGCCAAGGTGCACTGGAGAGGTTTCACCAGATCCTGAAGTCTATGCTGCGCTCTTACTGTTTTGAGCTTGGGAGGGACTGGGAAGAGGGAATTCCTTGGTTGCTTTTTGCTTCACGAGAGGTGGTACAAGAATCACTTGGGTTTAGCCCTGCAGAACTGGTTTTTGGCCACAATCCGGGCAGTCCTTTGGCCGTACTAAAAGAAAAATGGCTCTCAGATCCAAAAAGCAGCACTCTTCCTGAGTACGTTTCACAATTTTATACACGTTTATACCGAGTCCGTGAATTGGCCAAGCAAAATCTCGAGAAGGCGTAAGAGAAAATGAAAACTCGGTTTGATAAGAAAGCCAGAAAACTGAGTTTTAGCCCCGGTGACAAAGTTTTGGTTTTGGTACCGGTGCTTGGTGGGTTATTGCAAGCTCGTTATACTGGCCCTTATGTGATTAAAAAGAAGTTGTCAGATCAAAACTATGTCATTCTTACTCCTGACCGCCATCAGAGTTCTCGAGTATGCCATGTGAACATGATTAAAGCCTATCATGAGAGAAATTTGGGTGCCAAAAATCCAAAGAGTGGTCTACCTTGCGCTTCAGAGTGTGAAATATCTGCTGTTGGGCTGCTCACATCTGAACGGATGGATGAGGCAGACGAAGGACCATCATGGTGTATAGTTCAGGGTAGGTTGAGCAATTCAGAGATGCTCCTAACTTTGTCCAGTCAGCTACCACATTTGTCTCCAGCTGAGAAAGCTGATGTTATGGAATTGGTGAGTACATTTTCAGTGTTATTCAGCGACATTCCCGGTCAGACGTCAGTTATCGAGCATGATATTGATGTGGGTTTTACGCCACCTATAAAACAGCATCCATATCGTGTTAACCCCTGTAAAAGAGCTAATTTGCAAAAAGAAGTCGAATACATGTTGGAAAATAACATCGCTGAGCCCAGATCCAGTCCATGGAGTTCGCCATGTTTGCTGGTGAGTAAGTCAGATGGCACGTTTCGATTTTGCATTGACTATCGACGCATAAACGCTGTCACAAAAACTGACTCTTATCCTTTGCCAAGGGTAGATGATTGCGTAGATCGTGTAGGTTCTGCTGTTTACGTTTCGAAACTTGACCTGTTGAAAGGATACTGGCAGGTGCCTCTAACAGAACGTGCTAAGGAGATCTCAGCATTTGTCACTCCTGATGCTTTCCTTAATTATAAGGTTATGGCTTTCGGGATGAAAAATGCACCAAGTACCTTTCAGCGGCTTGTCAACACTGTTTTGGCTGATGACGTGGAACACCCAGTGTGTTACTTTTCTAAAAAGTTTAATACTGCACAGCTAAAGTATTCTATTATCGAAAAGGAGGCTTTGGCGTTAGTTCTTGCGATTCAACATTTCGAGGTGTATTTGTCCAGCTGCTATTCGATCCTTATGTATTGCGATCATAATCCGCTTACCTTTTTGAACTCCATGCGCAACTTTAATCAGCGTCTCATGCGCTGGAGATTATACTTGCAGCCATAAGACCTTGACATTAAACATGTCAGAGGTCGGGACAACGTGGTCGCTGACGCACTATCCCGGATCAGATAGGCCTGTGGGTAAAGTATGTTTTTGGAAAGGATGTCATTTAGTAGATGTACTTTCTTGTTGTGACGGTTCACTTTTGGGGGATGAAGGTGTTATATGCATGTATATTTATGTATTTGCCTGCCCTCTAGGGGCAGGAAAAGCATGATTTACCTTTGTCCTAATTCAGCAGATCCTTTACACCTGTGGACTATTATGCCGTGCTTAAAGGAAGCCAAGTTGCTACACTTCGGTGGCAGAACTTGAGCGGCCGTCCCGAGATGGAGCTGCGCTCTCTTTTGTGTTTAGCCCTTTATTTTCCTGTCTGATTTCTCCCACTTGTTGTTATATTTTGTCTCATTAATAAATTCCCCTTTTTGATCGAGCCGTTGTGTCATCCCTCTTTTGTGTTATGGCAGTGGCTGTAACAGATACCTGCTTACCTTTTTTTGTTTTTGACTTTAAATATCCACATTCTTCAGGACTGCTTCCTGCTTCGCTACTGTTCGGACGCTCTTGCTTACAGCTCCGCACTTTGCTCTATTGCTTTTATATTTTATCTCCTAATTTTAACTACAGCAAATCAGCACAGTGCTCAAGCGACAAATCTTGGCACCAACAAACTTTTTAACTGGAAGAATTGCTACAAAAAAGGGGAATTTTTATCCAACCAGCCTCCCACTGACGGCAGCCATCAGCTTACATTCCGGAGAAGGGAAAACGCAGCTGCCTACATCCAAAAGGAATAATATGCCTCCTCTGGTTAAAGAATCTACCTGCTGCGCAAACTGCCACAGACTTCTACAAAGGATTGCAATTCTAGAAAAAAAGCTACTTGCGGGACTACCAAACCAGAAGGAACACACAACAGAGCTTCGTCATGGACGTCCTCAGCACACAGTCGGTGAGTCCCATGAATCTAATGCCCCTAAACAGACCGTACTGAGTGCCGAAATTGATCAACATATTAATCGATGGCACACACAGGGAGCGAGACCCAAAGGCACTCGAGACATCAGATTGTCACGAGTATCACATATTAATGCAGTAGCATCCTCTACCCCAAACACTAGCTCCCTACCACCGCCAATACATCTGGAGAACAGATTTGAAGTGTTAATGAATGTGGGTGAGGAATCCCCAAACATGATCGGACACAGATCAAATCAGCCAGCAGCTAACACCGATGCTAACTGCCGCTCAAGATTGAACAGTCAGCGGCACTCAGCTCTTAGAGCAGCCGAGCCCAGGACTCTGATAGTGGGTGACTCTACTATCAGAAACATTAGCAGCAGGGATACAACGACATGCTGCCTTCCACAAGCAACAGTTTCTGATGTAAACAGGGAACTTAAGAGCATTCTGATGAAATATAAGACTGCAAATCAACTAATCATTCATGTGGGGAAGAATGATATTCAGAAGGAGCAGTCAGAACTCCTTAAGAGGGATTTCAATGAACTTTTTGAAATGCTTAAAAGACTAAAAGTTCAGTCATTCATCAGTGGACCACTCCCAGCAAAAGGAACAAATAGATTTACACGGTTGCTTGGACTTAACACATGGCTGCAAAAAACCTGCAACTTAAAAGGACTGAATTTCATCGACAACTTCAATCTGTTCTGGAGTCAAAGACAACTGTTCACTCATGATGGCCTGCACCCAAACAAACTGGGCTCAAGAGTGCTAAAGGACAATATCTACTTCTGCCTCCATCATCCTTCAGCAGTGTGTGCAAATCCACTCAACCTGAATGGCACAAACACACCTGGACAGAGTACAACTGACCACAGGACTTCATTTCAGCAGCTGAATGGACATGCGGTTGACATTTCCCACAAGGACAATGATAACACCACTCAGCCACAACAACCACTGCTCACGGACACAATCCTGACTGAGCCCTGCCCACAGAGCTCACCGAGAGACAGTGTGACGTGTTAGAACTGCTCCAAGATTCAGCACCCAAGGACGACTTTCGGGAAAACAGCCAGGGAAGCCAGGACAACATATTACAGCCTCCGGAAACACCAGAGCAACAGCCCTCTCACCAGACACGTTATCCCTCTCTCCAGCATCTCCTCTTCTGTGCTTCTCAGAGAAAATGGAGAAACTGGTATATGCTGGAACCAAACTCTCCCACTCTTTTGCTGCGAGCCCCCAGATATCAACTAAAAAGCGTCAAGCCCCGAAACCACCAAAGCGTGTGGGTACAGCTCGCCCTCCCCCTCCTCCTGTGAGAGCTCTTCGGCCCCTGCCACAACGCAAGGGCCCTCACCCTCCTCTATCTGTTCTAGGTGAACCAAAAACAACCGATAACAGCTCTCAGTGATGTGTGTCGGGTCCCCGCTATGATAACAGTGACTTTATCAAATGTTTACAGAACAAGCGGGAACCCAGTGTGCCTGTAGCTTTCTCTATTTCTGTTTTATTACGTTATAGAAAGCCTAAGGCCTTCTCAAACCATTTGGCAAACCCATTTAATCTGCTACCTATTACACGTCAAACCAAGATTACTGTAGAGACAGAAAGTAAGACTGTTAAGTTAGCACTTTTAAACATCCGCTCACTTAAAAATAAATCACTTCTAGTCAATGACTTAATAACCTCAAACAACCTAGATTTTATGCTTCTAAATGAAACATGGCTTGAAGACAGCTGCAGTGCAACAATCCTGAATGAAACAGCCCCTCCTAACTTTACTTTTATGAGTGTCTGCAGAGCTGTTAGGAGAGGTGGAGGTGTTGCTGCTCTATTTAAAGATGTCTATCAATGCAAGCAAGTGTCATTTGGTGATTACTTGTCTTTCGAATACTTGGGTATTGTGTTAAAAGGTGCTCCTCGCATTCTACTTATAGTTATCTACAGGCCTCCAAAATACTCTCCAGCCTTTGTGGAGGACTTTACAGAACTGTTATCAGCAATTTCCTCTGAGTTTGACTGTTTTGCTATTACTGGGGACTTTAACATCCACATAGAAAATGCAGAATCCAATATGGCAAAAGAAATCATAACTGTTTTGAATACTTTTGATCTGACTCAACATGTACATGGACCTACACACAATCGTGGACACACTCTAGATTTAATTATTAGTAAGGGTCTAAACATTTCATCCATTGTCATTAAGGATGTAGCGCTATCTGATCATTTCTGTATTTTCTTTGATTTATTGATCTCTCCGACTGATGAAGCTAGATCTATCTCGGTCAAAAAGTGATGCTTAAATGAGAATACTAGTGCACTGTTCATGAAGGCTATATATTTAACACCAAGCATATCTGCAGACTCTGTTGATTTTCTCCTTGATTCTTTTAACTCAAAAGTACAGAATGTTATTGATAACATTGCTCCTGTGAAAGTCAGGAAAAAGAGTGGCAGACAAAAAGCACCGTGGAGAAATTCAACAGCAGTGCAAAATATGAAAAGACAATGCAGAAAAGCTGAGCGCATGTGGCGAAAGACAAAACTTGAAATCCATTATAACATCTATAAAGATATTCTTCATGCTTTCAATGTGGAATTAGGCAAAGCCAGACAGACCTTCTTCTCAAATATTATAAACAGAAACTTAAACAACACCCGCACTCTTTTTGCTACTGTAGAGAGACTAACAAACCCCCGAAGTCAGATTCCCAGTGAAATGCTCTCAGACAGCAAATGTTGTGAGTTTGCTTCCTTCTTCTCTGAGAAAATTAATAATATCAGAAAGGCGATCAGCACATCCTTGAGCTGCACTGGGGTAAAACAGAACAGATCACTACCTCAGAAAGCAGCTATTATGTCTGTTTTCGAAGCAATTGATGGTAAAATTTTGGAAGAAACAGTACAGCACCTTAAAACATCAACCTGCGCCCTTGACACACTTCCCACATCTTTTTTCAAAAGCGTGTTTAACTGTTTACCACTTCTAGGAGATCTGCTTCTAAACGCCTCACATCTCTCCGGGACTTTTCCAAAATCCCTGAAAACTGCAGTTATTAAGCCCCTCCTGAAAAAGAGCAATCTGGATAACACCATATTGAGCAACTACAGACCAATCTCAAAT
>RJVU01057296.1:103913-117565 GCA_003731715.1 Anabarilius grahami
AACCAGCTTCCAGAAGAGATCAGGTGTGCTCCAACAGTAGCCACATTCAAATCCAGACTCAAAACACATCTTTTTATCTATGCATTTGCTGATTGAGCACTGTGCTATGTCCGAACTGTTTGCACTTTATTTTATACATATTATCTTTTTTTATTCTCTTAATTCCTTTTCCTGTTTTTATTCATTTTTTATGTATTTTATATCTTTTATGTATCATCTTGTTGTTCTGACTTTTAATGCATTTTAAATATTGCTGTCTGGTTGAAAGAGCTGGGAGAATTAGGAAGAAAGTGAAATCTAGAAGAAGCAGACAGAAGGAAAAAAAGGTGAATGCAGAAAGAATTGGCATATAAGGAAGGAGGATAGAATGTAACTTAACGTTGAGTGGTCATAAGACTTAATCGTAAGGGAATGAGTTGAAGAACTGCGATTTGGGGATGTTGTGTTTGTGTGAGAGCGGTGTGTGTGTGAAATGTAAGAACATCCATTCAGATCCGCTCTGATGGATAGATCCGTTTAGATCCACTCTGACGGACAACAACAACAACAAAAAACTCCCTAGGACTTCCTAGCTCTTCCATCCAGATAGCAAAATTCTGTTTTTACTGTTATTTCTATTCCTTATGTTCTATTTTTATTATTCTTCTTTATGTAAAGCACTTTGAATTACCATTGTGTATGAAATGTGCTATACAAATAAAATTGCCTTGCCTTGCCTTGCCTATCATGGTCACATTTAGCGAACAGACAGGCATTACAGTCTATGACAGACACACTGAATTTTTTTTGTTGTTTGTTTTTGTATTTATTTCAACAAATGACAACCAAAATCAAACCTATAGAAGCTTGTGAACAGTTTTGAAGTGGCTGTGTGCAGGTTATACTCATTCAAGCCGAGTGAGAGTCATACTCGCAAATGTAATGTTAATTATAACACCAAAACAAAATACAACACTTTCAAAAACACTGACCAACAATGGCGACATTTTTCACAATCACGACAGAAAATCAAAATACTGCTTTAAAGTCACTAGCAGAAAGGCAGCGCAATATAAACAAACCAGACTACAACTTGTGATGGCAGCTTCACATTCTCTATATCTACCTCCTCGATGTCAGACAAGTCTTTCAGTTCAGTAAAAAAATTGCATAAGGTTCAAGTCCAAAATATGTTGTCATTTTCTGTTTATACCTTTCTAAACCAGAACAGACTTTTCTCTATCTCTTCCATTCTGATTTTCACTGCTTGCCTTCCACATTTCACAGGTCAACAGAACCATGTGATTGCAAACAACCTATTGGAGTATATGTGTTCCACAGACCAGTGTCAGTGAACTCTACTTATGACAATGGATGTTTGAAAAAAAGGTTTAATTAATTTTCTCAAAGCAGTTTGACTCCACTCTGCACTGCAAGAATACATTTTCAATTATGAAAAATAAAATACTATATATTTTTTTGTAATAATCTGTGTAAGAGATTTATACTTTGATTTAAATTTGGAGTAATAACATTAGAAATAATATTTCATTTTTTCAGTTCACACTGTGTTTATTATTAACTGGATATTTTCATGACACATCACTGACAATACTAATTGAGTTAATAAACAGTACATCTGTACATCTATTTTTCATACTTCAAAATTAATGCAATTAAAGGATACACAGACACAATTGTGCATAAATAAATACATAGCTACTTTTTTAACACTATAACTTTTTTTTATCAGTTTAACCATTATCGTGCAACCCTATCCGATACACACCGTTTTTGATTGCATATGATACAAATTATACACACCCAACCAATTCTACCCAACAGGTAACTTTGTAAAAGATTACTTTTGCATATAAAGAGCACTCCAAATAAAAACATGAACTCATGCTATATGCAGTGCCAAGAGATTGTGTTGCACCTGCTACTGTTTCAGGTATGTTAGGCTGATGCTAGACGAGCATCACACTATTGATAACAGCCTGACTGTTATCAATAATAGCCTACTTCAATGTTATGATGAATAGCCTATATTATTATTATTATTATTAATCATTATTATTATTATTATTATTATGCTAGTGTAATGCTAGCTAATGCACACACTGTGTGCAGAATTATTAGGCAAGTTGATTTTCTGATTATCTTTTTTTCCGGTCATATTTTTTTTCTAAGCACATTTTACCAATTATAAACCACATCAATCTTAATAACTACTACTAATTTTATATTTAATCATTTATAAGTGATATATAATTGTTCATGAAGGCTAGGAATGAAAAACGCTACATATTCAGGTGTGCATAATTATTAGACAGGTTTACTTTTACAGATAAAATGAGCCAAAAAAAAAAAAAAGATTAAGGTTTGAAGAATTTATCTTCCAGAATCTGGCAGTAAGGTGTGGAAGTTCATTTTTAGTCCATCTCATATCCTGAAAAGTCTGTCTTGTAGATATGGAATAAAAATTATCTTCCAAAATTTACTGCCAGATTCTGTAAGATACATTCTTCAAACAGTGGTACAAGAGGATGTGGTGCTGGTCTTCAGGAATCTGTCTGTCTATAAAGCCTATAAAACCAGTATTAATGTATTTTACAACACTTAATTTTTTAGGATTCTTTACCTAACCAAGGTCTCTGAGATCCTGACACCTTGCACTACTGGACACTCCAGGTAGGTTGCAGTTCTGGAAAATGGTGGTGCTGAAGACTAAGGGGTTCCTGATGTTTCATACTTAATTCTTTACCTTAACTGTTCAATTCTTTTGCAGTTAACATGTATTTTCTTCTCCACTTGTTTTTGTCTGACCCTGCTGACCCAATGAGCATTTCACTGTCAATTGGTCATACCTTAACTTTGCAATTTCTAGTATTGCATTAGTATTGCATCCTTCTAATGTGCATTTGATCATTTTTGACTTTTCAGTCTGAGCTAAATCTCTTTTTTGGCTCATTTTATCTGTAAAAGAAAATCTGCTTAATAATTATGCAGACCTGAATATAAGTTTTGTTTTTTTGTTTTTTCATTTCCAGCCTTCGTGAATAATTATATATCACTTATTAATTATTAAATACAAAGTTAATAGTAGTTATTAAGATTGATGTGGTTTGGAATCGGTAAAATGTAATTGGAAAAATAAAATATGATCAGAAAATTAACTAGCCTAATGATTCTGCATACTGTGTATAGGCTAAAATTAGCCTTAATATGATTGATATTTCATGAAATAAAACTAATTAGGCTATATTTGGTGACTGCATAATCCTGAATCATCGATGAACTAATTTTCACATTCATTAGAATTTCAATTTCTTGTCCTGATGCTTATTATTACCTATCCTAACATAACAGATCCATTTATTCATTGATTTTAATTCCAGTGGTGGAGAATAAGATTGTTTCTGATTTGTGTGATCCAAACTTTTCCAATAACTCCAGAGCATTATAAAGTCCAATAGTCAAAATGTAGTGAAAAAAGATGTAATCATTTACAAAATTCACAACATGTTTTTACCTACTAAAATATTCTGCTTCAATCCATATTTGTTGGCATTTAGACTTTCAAAAACAAAATTTTCAATGCAGATTTTGTTTGAGTATTTAGATTTTTAAATAAAATATGACTATAGACATTTAAAGCTTCATTCTAAAACCTCAATAGAAGTTTTGAATGTAAATGTGACATGACAAAAATGACATTCGGTGCAGTCTAGTAAGAACAGTCAGAATGACTGCTATGGTCATTCTAGTTGTAGAATTCAGGTACTTCTTTTAAAAGGGTGAGTTGGTGCAGATTTTCATGTTTAAGTTTTCATGACTATACTATTGTTATAACATATGGAAAATAGTCATCGTTACAAACCCTTTTTTTTAAATCTAGGGAAAACAAGGGTGCAACATTAAAACACTGAACGTGTACTGGAAAAACAATCACACCATTTTAAAGTCAGCAACATGTTTGTTTATTACAGTGAGACCAGGACAAAAATTAACCCAGAATATACTTATTTATATAAATTTACAAATTACATTTTTGTTAACCAAGCAAAAATAAATTCACAGAAGAACGGGGAAAGGAGAAAAGAACAAGACCATGCCAAATCAAAGAACGCAACAAAATATAACTAATCTTACTAAGCAGAAAACAAAACTTCTAATCTAACTCAACCATCAATATTCACAAAAAGAACTCTACATTAAACAACAACAAAAAAAATTGAATTAATGTTTATAGTAAATAAACTACTCTTACTATAAACCAAAGATACAAAAAGTAGCATCTGTCACTAAACCAGTGCTCTATACAAATATTGAGAAATCACAAGAAATCTTACCTGTTTCTTTTCTCTTTCCCCATTTAGTCAAGTCAAGTCAAGTCAAATTTATTTATATAGCGCTTTTTACAATTGGTAATTGTTTCAAAGCAGCTTTACATATTAGAAGCACAGAAAAAAGATAAGTGGTTAAAAATAAGCTGTACAAGCAAGCGTGGTAATATGTAACATATACAAGATGGTGCTACATTAAGCCAATGTCGGCTGACTCCCAGGGGTGGAAAAAACCCCCTAGGAGAAAAACCCAGTGTGGTAACACTGGGAAAAAAGTCCTAGGAGGGAAAAAACCCCTTGGAAGATATATATAATATATGTAAATGGATATGGAGATCAAAATCTGAATTATACAGTTTTATTATAGGGATTAAAAGTAGATTATATATATAAATATATGTAAGCGGATACGGAGATTAAAAATCTGAATTATAGATGCAGCCAGAACTGGATCTGTAGGCCCATTGTCTCCTGGGCCACGTTGTAGTCAGGTCCAGGCACAGGTTCTCCATCTGATCTGGATACGGCCTGGGTCCAGCACCCGGCAAACCTCAGGATAAGCAGAGAGACTGATATTAGCGTAGATGCCATTCTTATTCTGATCTACAGGTATATCTAGTGTTATAGGAAATGTTCTCGGTTCCGGCCGACCTAATTATTGCAGCGTAACAATCCTTTAACGGATTTGAAAAAATGTTTATGTATTGATAATGTGTTATGTGTATGCAAGAGCAAAGAGATGTGTTTTTAGTCTAGATTTAAACTGACAGAGTGTGTCTGCTTCCCGAACAATGCTAGGAAGATTGTTCCAGAGTTTAGGTGCTAAATAGGAAAAGGATCTGCCGCCTTCGGTTGATTTTGATATTCTGGGTATTATCAACTGGCCTGAATTCTGAGATCGCAATAAACGTGAAGGACTATAATGCACCAAGAGCTCGCTTAGATATTGGGGAGCTAAACCATTTAGAGCTTTATAGGTAAGTAGCAAGATTTTAAAATCTATACGATGTTTAATAGGGAGCCAATGTAATGTTGACAGAACTGGGCTAATATGGTCATACTTTCTGGTTCTAGTAAGAACTCTAGCTGCCGCATTTTGGACCAACTGTAGTCTGTTTAAAAGCCGAGCAGAACAACCACCCAGTAGAGCGTTACAGTAATCTAGTCTTGAGGTCATGAATGCATGAACCAACTGTTCCGCATTTGTCATTGAGAGCATATGTCGTAATTTAGATATATTTTTTAGATGGAAGAAGGCGGTTTTACAGATACTAGAAACATGACTTTCAAATGAAAGATTGGTATCAAAGAGCACACCCAGGTTCCTAACTGAGGACGAAGATTTAATGGAGCACCCATCAAGTGTTAGAGAGTATTCAAGGTTTTTTCGTGAGGAAGTTTTTGGTCCAAAGATTAGGATATCAGTTTTTTCTGAATTTAATAATAAGAAATTTCTTGTCATCCAGTTTTTAATGTCAGCTATGCATTCTGTTAGTTTTGTGAATTTGTAGGTTTCGTCAGGGCGCGAGGAAATATAGAGCTGAGTATCGTCAGCGTAGCAGTGAAAACTAACACCATGCTTCCTAATTATCTCTCCTAAGGGCAGCATGTACAGAGTGAAAAGCAACGGTCCTAGTACTGAGCCTTGTGGTACTCCATATTGAACTTGTGATCGATACGACATCTCTTCATTAACTACTACAGACTGATAACGGTCAGATAAGTAAGATTTGAACCATGCCAAAGCAATTCCACTAACGCCAATATAGTTTTCAAGTCTTTTTAAAAGAATGTTGTGATCGATAGTGTCAAAAGCAGCACTGAGATCTAATAACACTAATAGAGAAATACAGCCACGATCGGATGATAAGAGTAGATCGTTTGTAACTCTAACGAGAGCAGTCTCAGTACTATGGTACGGTCTAAATCCTGACTGGAAATCCTCACAGATACTATTTCTTTCTAAAAAGGAGCACAGTTGTGTTGAAACTGCCTTTTCTAGTATTTTGGACAGAAAAGGTAGATTCGAGATTGGCCTGTAATTTACTAAGTCTCTCGGATCTAGTTGAGGTTTTTTAATAAGAGGTTTAATAATAGCCTGCTTAAAAGTTTTTGGTACGTATCCTAGTGTTAAAGATGAATTAATTATATCAAGAAGTGGACCTACGACCTCTGGAAGCATATCTTTCAGTAGTTTAGTCGGCATTGGGTCTAACATACATGTTGTTGATTTTGATGATTTGATAAGTTTAGATAATTCTTCCTCTCCTATAGCGGCGAATGATTCTAGTTTTACCTCAGGGACACTACAGTGCACTGTCTGAAGCGAAACTGTAGACGGTTGCATGTTTACAATTTTCTCTCTAATATTGTCAATCTTGCAAGTAAAGAAGTTCATAAAGTCATTACTGCTGTGCTCTTTGGAAACGTCAGCAGTTGAATCTCTGTTTCTAGTTAATTTAGCCACTGTGTCAAATAAATACCTAGGATTATGTTTGTTTTCTATTAAGAGTTTTGAAAAATAAGTAGATCTAGCATTTCTTATAGCCGTTCTGTACTCAATCATTTTTTCTTTCCACGAAAGGCGAAAAACTTCTAGTTTTGTTTTCTTCCAACTACGTTCAGCTTTTCTCACAGCTCGTTTTAGAGCCCGAGTGTGCTCATCATACCACGGCGTTGGATTAGTTTCCTTAATCTTCTTTAGACGTAAAGGAGCGACTGCATCTAATGTGCTGGAAAAGAGAGAGCCAATAGTTTCTGTTGCAGCATCGAGTTCTTCTAAGTTGTCAGGTATACTAAGGCGATGAAACTGCTCGGGGAGATTATTTATAAAGCAATCTTTAGTGGTAGAAGTGATGGTTCTACCATATTTATGGCTGGGTGGTTGTTTTGTAGCCTTTGCTAACTGTATTATACACGAGACTAAATAATGATCTGATATATCATCGCTTTGTTGTAGAATTTCAACAGCATCAATATCAATTCCATGCGACAGAATTAGATCTAAGGTATGATTACGACAATGAGTGGGTCCTGACACGTGTTGTCTAACTCCAATAGAGTTTAAAATGTCTGCAAATGCCAATCCAAATGCGTCTTTATTATTATCTACATGGATATTAAAATCACCAACAACAAGGACTTTATCCACAGCCAGTACTAACTCTGATAGAAAATCAGCAAATTCTTTGATAAAGTCAGTATGGTGCCCTGGTGGCCTGTATACAGTAGCCAGCACAAATGTCAACTTACATAATGTTACATAAAGCACCATCACTTCGAAGGAATTATATTTGAAATTCTTTTGAACGGTTTTGAATATATTACTATAAATTACAGCGACACCTCCCCCTTTGCCTTTCTGTCGAGGATTGTGTCTATAATCATAACCTTGAGGGCTAGACTCATTTAAAGTAATGTAATCGTCTGGTTTTAGCCAGGTTTCTGTCAGACACAGCAAGTCTAGTTTATTGTCTGTGATAATTTCATTTACAATAAGTGCTTTTGAAGAAATAGATCTAATATTCAGTAACCCAAGCTTTATCATTTGTTTATCTGATTTATCTGTGATTTTCATTTTTTGAACATCAATTAAATTTTTAGTAATGTCGGTTTAACAACCAGATAACAGAAACGGCGAAAAACACCAAAGAGAAAAGATTGAATGGGCCGTTAAACACTGAATTATCAAAGAACATAGACTTAACCAACAGGTATCAAACACAAGGATGGTACAGGGCAAACAAGCACACGAGTCAATCACCAAAAACAATAGAATGTGTGGCGTGCCAGAGAACTCCCGCTTCCCGCACAGATGCGCTCTTTATAATCAACTAGCGCGTCCTCATTGGTGAAGCTGACAGAGAAAAAAAAGAAAAGGGAAGAGAACAAACAAACAAAATACCATACCCAAAACAAATAATAACATGGGACGTAACAGTCATGAAAAAGAATGAATCAAAGCAGCATATTTCATCATAGCAGTATTCTACATAACCCGGTCCTTATGTATTATTGTCATATATGTAGGGAACAGCACATTCCAGGGCCCAGTTTTATGGTGGGGCCCCTCTCCAACAGTGGAGAAAGGTTTGCAACATTTTGATTGGATCTTGGTGGAACAGCACAAACAAATATCCAACATCATCAGATAAGGGTGATAGGACAACTGACAGACACCTTAAAATAACACAGCTCATTGTTCATATGTGTGCATAATAGTGAGTGTTAAAGTACCATTGACGCTGTGTTGGTTAATGAGATAATTAAGTGATGATTGAGCATTAATAATGAACACCTGCTCTTAACAAGGAGAATAACTGAAGAAGAGAGAAACAACACGAACAGAAAAAAAGAGAGAAAAAGACTAGCAGAAACGCAATAACTACAACTTTCTTCAGCCACAATCTTAGATGAAATCAACTCAAGATAAATGACATTAAATCTCTTAAGATCTCAGAGGAGGATTAAACAACTCCACAAACAGCATTACCAGCTTCACTTTTTACTAACAAGACTTTATTTCTAATATTTCTCTTTAATTGATAATAATCATTTAGTTTGAAGTCACCATTATGGAGATCCGTTTTTATTTTAGTTGGACTTGGTTTTTTAACATTAGTTTTTCTGTGGTTGCTGTAACTGTGTTTATGTTTGTTATGGCAAGGAAAGCCAAGAGAAAATGTGGTCAGGTGATGTTGACTTTATATTGAGGATGACATAATCATCATATAGTGGCTTTAATCACTGATCTCATTCAGAGTCTGATGCACTGATTATATACAGTAGATGTGTTGCTAATGTTGTATTATTCATAAAAATATAGCCATGTGATTCTACAGCATGAGATCCAGCAGTGTTGTGGTAAACAAATAATATGAAGGATTTTGAAAAACATCTACAGAATTACTTACACACACAGTCATTAAGAATCAGCATATGAATCTCAACAATGGTGACAATCAAGAAGTGGTCATTTTTTTTTCACACAAAAAAAAAAAACCCACTTGCGTTGCTTCCTAAAACTGAGGTTAAACCACTGAAGTCACATGGATTACTTTTATGATGTCTTTAATACCTTTCTGGACCTCTACCTGTCTTTACTATTGTTGTGGCCCATAAATAAAATAAGAGCTCGTTAAATTAAACAAATAATGGACACGGACCGAACACATGAATGAGTCACAGACACCAGTCGCCTTCATTTACTTGAAATAACGAAAGAGAATTCAAACAATCAATAAACAATACATAATAATTCAAATAATATTTACAAACATGATCTAACAAATATTAACAAAAGAAATATCAGTAAACAGGTATAGGGGCAGCTAAGGAAACATAGAACGCCTGTCTACAGCTGCTCTCACCAGCAGTTCTTACCTGACTCCCGACAAAATAAAACAGGTGAGTCTTCAGGGCCTCTGCTTCCCTCGCTATACTTACAAACAGTGAACTAATAATTAAATCCACTACCCATTACCAATTAAATAATATAAGAAAATAATCACTAAGAAAATGAAACCATAACGAAATAAAGGCTGAATCGCTCCAGAGAAGCGATGAGAGTGGCGGGCGTGAGAACGAAGGGAAACTGAGAGAGAGCGTCATTGTCACCGCCAACGCCTACTTATGACATCACTGCTTCAACAGATTGAGGATTCCCCCACAACGCCACCTAGAGACTTTAGATTAAATATAAATACACAGCTATATATAACGTCTAGGAGGAGACCGTTCCCTGAAGGAAGGAACAGAGACGTACGTCAGTAGTGACCGATGAATTGGGATATTGCTAGAGAGCCCCTATCAGCTTCGAGAGAACTAAAACAAGCCAATGAACATTGGCGTGCGATATTTGCATAATGCACACTCTGTTTTTCGCTGAGGAGACAACTGGTGTCCGCACTGCAGCGAGGGTACAGAAACTGTGGCGACGGGACGTACGTCTCCATTCCCTCCTTCAGGGAACGAGGGTTACATACGTAACCGAGACGTTCCCTTTCAGTCGGTCACATTCGACGTACGTCAATAGTGACCGACGAATTGGGATCCCAAATAAAACGCCACAGTTACGAAAACCCCTTCCAGTGCCCAGCGCAAGCTCTAGCCACCCGTCGCACCAACGGGGACGGTGAAGGGGGCGAGCTAACACCGAGAGAGTCTACTGCTGTTCCGACATACCCACTAAGTAAACTAGACTACACTGGGGAAGCGAACCCATAGGGACGCTGCTGAGGCCACTACCTACCCAGTGGGGGAGGAATTACGTGGAATACACATAGGGACTGGCCCGGGGGGCAGTACGCATAGGGAGTCCCTGGGATGGCTCCACCTGGTAGGGGGAGACACATCTGACAGGTGACAGCAGAGCTGGCTCTGCTAAGGGAAAGACACGGACTCACCGTAGGGAGTTTTAGACCGTTGATAATACACATGTGGGACCGCTCACATAGAGGGATCGCAACATATGGACCCCAGCCAACAGACAACATCAGAGACAATTGTTGCGGCAAAAATTAATTAGCTGACATCACTAGTAAGAGACAAACCTTATGAAAATTCACTTTATAAAGATTTTATTTCTTGCAAGAAAGAGTCCACAGTCGACACAACCATACAATGTCTGCCCCGAGTGTGAACTGAGGACACAAAAGAACCCACAAACATTTATACCCCCAATGTTTGAGCAACTCTTCTCAGTACTTTTCCATACAGAATAAAGGTAACAAACACACACACAAATGGCTCCTTTCCTGTCTTAGAACTATTTTAAATTACAAAGCAAGAAACACAATGGTCCCCCTTCTGTCTTAGATTTAAATTATCTGACACCCTTGGTTCGGGAAAGCTCTCAGTTTGGGTGTCCCACCGTTACCCCCATGGGTTTCAACAGACACTTTGTTGAGCTCAAAGAGGTTTTTTGCATAGCTGAAGCAGATATTGACTTCAGTGTGAACTATTAAATTTTTCCCCAACAATTCCTCCTTTTATCATTCTTTGATAACTCACAAGAAAAATTTAAAATGTGTAGATATGAATATAATAATAATAATAATAAAAATGGTAATAATAAAACAATAATAATAAAAAGTAATAATAAAACAAGCAAATTTAAGTTACTCATCACTCTTACACTCTTCATCTCTGATTTTTGTATAAATGATCACTCTCTTAAATTTGTAAATAAAGAAACATTTAGATACCTGGGTTCCCTTTAAATGTTACCCAGATTAAATAGAATAAAAATAATAAAAACAAAATAAATAAAAAATCCCCTAATTTGTTTTAGGTGTCTCCTTGCTAAACATCTCATCAAATGTGTTAATCCACTCATTGTAATTGTCATAAACAGTTAGTTTACCCATTTGCTGAGACATACTGGTCTTCACCATTCTCTGTACTATGCTGGAAATGCACTGAATAGTACATGGTAAACACAGCAATACTATTACGACTATTGCAAAAATTGGCAACACAGTGTAACATAGCCAGTATCCTCAAACTCTCATATTTGTTACCCACATTAATTAAAGCTGGGTAACAGCAACCTGTCCAGTCTTTCTGTGGCATGAAATGATATGCTCTGTCACCACAAACCCAAACTGCCGCAGGTGAAGTGTCACCTGGTTTGCTAAACGGGCAGATAAAGTCTGTTTTGATACCGCCTATCACCGCTGTGCAGTTCACTGTCGTTTAATTCTTGATGTAAATTCTGACTCTGCAGTCAGACCACCCTGTGTTCACGTTCAGCTTCAGTCTCTGTGAGCACACGCACACATCTCCTTGAACATGCATCACTCTCAATGGTGGAATCAACATTTCTGTTTGATTGTACCGTTGCGTTCTCTTGCAGGCAGAAGTTGAATGTTTTGTTGTAATCTTCCCTTGCTCGATGTCCGCTGCAGCTCTAAGCACCTCTGTCATCTGCTTTGGGATCAGACAGTCAGTTTCATTTATTGTTGCAGCAGTCAATGGTACTGCCTTCCAGGCGTGAGACATTTGCAGACAAAGCCAGCAGCTTGTGTTTATCTTCAGTTCCTGTTTCTTCAGTAGTGCCATAGTCCAGGCTTTTTTTCCCTTGTCATTTTGTCATTGCCTAGTCCACTTCCCGTTTTGTTCCCCCTTTTCCTGCTCCTTCATTTCCACTGGTTGTGGTGCTGGTTTACTCATCACCAAGCTGAATACAGTCAGTATGCATGTGGTTACCTTCATGCCACACGTTCCGGGCACTCGAAACCGGTGCCACGGTCTCACTTGCTTCATTCTTCACAGTTGGCTAAATGGATCGCACAGTTGTACGTCTAGAACGTGTGAGGAAGATTAGTCTTTGATGTGCTTTCTTTGAAAACTGGTTGGCTCAGCACCACGTTGTGCCAGTGTCTCTGCTCCTGAGATGATAACGGCAAATGATGTTTATATTTGATCTCTGCCTGCACAGACATGTGCCTCCTGCTCCTCTCCTCTCGGCTCCTCCTCCCCGATCACTGGTGGGACCTTTCTGCAATGGCTCGCATGCACCCACGTCGCTCTCTCTGTCACGGAATAATAAGACAGATGCAAGAGCAAGATTCAATCTCATTTATTGAGCTTCACGCCAGCAGAAAACACAAGTAACAGTGGGCGGGCAGCAGGAGAGTGGTGAGCACAGGGACTTCGATGGGCCGTGGAACTGGTGAGTAGAGATCGTGGAAGTCCGTGAAGAGTGCGTATGGTGTGAAGTCCGTGGAGAGTGAAACCAACGAAGAACATCAGACAGGAACACGAAGACACGAAGAACTCCAGTCACAGGTAAGACTCACGAGGAACACAGGGAAACACACATGGAACTCCAAACAACGATCTGACAACAAGAGACGAAAGACAGGGCATTAAATAGGCTGAGGTGATGAGAAACAGCTGCCGCTGATCAGACAATCAGCGGCGACGCCCACACGAACTGATTACGTGACAAACCACACGCACACAAGACAACAGAATGAGACAGCGGATCAGCAACCGTGACACTCTCAGCTACCTTGACGGCGGTGTGTCGTCAGAAGCACGACAAAAGGCCCAAGCCACCTTTTCGCCTTCCAGCTCTTCCTCCTCAGGTCCCTTATCACCACGTAATCTCACGGCTTGATGTTGTGCAAGGGAGTCTCAGCCGGTTTCCCCTGAGCAGCTTTCACCTGCACACAGTCATTTGACAACAGAGAAGACTTTTCTTTACAGTAATTCATCATATTGTGCTCAGACAAATCTGTGGATGGCAGCTGTTGTTTACCCCCTTCCATTCCCATGAATGACGGTCGTCCAAAAACAATTTCAAATGGGCTCAGATTT